>MU106765.1:0-92437 GCA_012274485.2 Sinapis alba | reverse complement strand
TCTCTCTCACTCCTACGTTGCTGGGCATTGACACCACCTTCTCCTTCTTCTTCCTCCTCCTCTTTTGCTTTCTCTCTTGTGCTACTCCTACTTTGTCCTCCTCCTGTTACTGTCCCCTCATTGGTGCTTTGACAACCAACTTCCACTTCCTTCCTTGCCTTCTGCCCATTTGATTCTTCTGCAAAGGCAGAACCGTTCGGGTGCTGAAGAGATTGGTTGCGGAAACTTAACTGGTTTTGTCCGCATGATGATCCCACATTCTCATGGTTGCTGCTCGTTGTAGCGCTTCCCTGATCACATCTTAATAGCTGCTTCTCATGTGATTCGCTTGGTGTCTTGGGCTCAGCTGAACTACTTGCCTCTACACCAACAACACCTGCTTTCTCTGCTGGCTTCCCATTCTCGTATCTGCAAGTTAAAAGTAATTAAAAACATTAATCTATGACTTGGGAGACATTCTTTTTTTTATTTTACAAGCAAAGCACACCAACCGTGAGAAGGCTGATGCATCAGAGAGGCTAAGCTTTTGATGCTTGCTGCTTTCATCTTGGTGGTTCTTCTCTAAACTTCTTCCAGAGCAACATCTCTTCAGTGAAAGCCCCAGCTCTGGACCAACATCCTGCTCACGAGTGTTGTCTCCATAGTAACACTCAAGCCGTGTGTCTATTCCACCTATCAAATCCATTGTCACATCAAAAGATTCAACCACTGGTTTTACATCCACAATTAGCTTATCGTCACCGTTGTAGCTGATAGCCTGCGTAATTAATCACACGATATCAGCATCTAACTGAAAACACGATGAACCAAAAGGGTCTGGAGAAGTGAGTGACAATCTGGTATTGGTACCTGAGAACCACTTCCATGATCAGAATGATATATTGAATCTGCACAAGTCTCATCAGTGTCTTCAAGAAGGTTCTGCTGTGAAGCTGGTAAGCTAGGACCATTACCAGCAGTATGATCACCACGCAACTGATTCATAACCAAAAAAAACAATCATAAGTCTTTCAAGCTTAAAAATCAACACAAGCAAACAGGGAAAGGTAACTTACAGTAAGTCTTCTCCAGACATGTTGCCATAGATTCTTCAACTCGTTTTTCCTCATGGGTTTGATTAGATAATCAGCAGCACCTCTAAGCATACACTTCAACACCATTGTCATCGAACCTTGCGACGACATCACTAGAAAACAAAAAAAAAGCATAAGAACAACAAAAACGCTTAAGAGAAGCTTTTTTTTTTTAACAAAAGAACGGACTTAGGGGATCACCAACATCGTACTTATGACAGGAATGTGCTTGCAAGCTTCATGCTCCATCACCAAAGCAAGGAGTGCAAATCCGGATATAGCTGGCAAATCCAGCTCCGTTAGTATTAGATCAATGTTATGTGTCTTCTCCTTTAGAATCTCCCACGCAGCTAAACCGTCCGAAACTGCTACAACTGTTTTTTAAAATCAAAACCAGACTCGAGTTTACATTTCATTCTTAACTTCAAAATTAAGACACAAGAAAACGAAAGATTTAAGACAGTGAACAACTAATTCACAGACCGAACATACTTCTCTAAACTTCAAAATCTAAGACAAATAAGGAAACTTTACATAAAACAGAGAAAAGCAATGACCTTTGTAAGAGCATTTTTGAAGAAGGGCGGTGATGATTTGGCGAGTTGAATCATCAGACTCGACAAGTAAAACTCTAAGCACCGTTGTCGGAAGATACTTCTCCCATCGGACAACCTCCCCTCTGCTCACCATCGTCTCCATAGTACCTTCGTCGCTACTTAAAACCACAACTTCTCCCATCGATCTTAATTCGCCGAGAGGAAGAAGAGAAAAGGGTATCTGATTATTGCAGTGAGGAAGAAGAAGAAGGAAGGCAAAGAGGTATATTATTAGTATCTAATTTCACAGCCACTCGCCAAAATATCAGACGACTTGCAGAGGACAACGAGAATAGCAATAAACAACTTTGGGGAAAATCTTATTAACGGTGAATTATTATGCGGGCCTTCTTTGGGCTGACGTGGCTTAATATGGGCCATTATTTTGATTTTTTTCTGTATCGTGTCTGATTCGGTGGAGATGGCGTAGCTCTGCTTCTCAGGTCCACACTACACGTGTCGTTATACGCTTACTTTTACGGTTATTTAGTGGTTATTAGGAAGACACGTTGGTTTCTAGTTTATTTGTATGGCTACCTTTGCTTCTAGAGATTTTGATTGGTTTCAAAAGTAGATATTTTTTCTTTTATCTTTCAATTAGATTTGCTCAATTTAGATATTGTCTTAAATATTATTAAAAAAAATTGGAATTAAAAGTGGACCCATTAGCCTCAATATTGAAAATGCCAGCATTGATTTACTCGTATTTTGTGGTGTAAACTTTATATTTTTTGTGTGGAAGCAAGAAGAGATCTAGAACAATCTATAAACTTTGCTTTGCGTAGAAAAATGTTCCATCAAAATTAAAGCTAAACAAAATATCTCTTGGTCTATGATATGGACAGTTAATACGTAATAAACAACTTCACATATGCTTACGTGGTTGGGTATATTAGACGATAAGCTTTTATGCGCAACTTGGTTACCCATATGTATCACACATGTCTACAGTACCAAACTTAATGGCTTTGTTAAAAACTAGGCCTTACATGTACAAAAGCCCATTGGTTTGTAGATTTAGGCTCTAACTTCAATGATTGAACTGAAACCCAAGTCTAACTTTTACATTAAGTTTTCCTTAGCTATATTTACTTTGGTTGTTTCAAACATCTTGTTTCTGTCCATTTTATAATTTGTACTTGCAGACAATTAACAATGTTGTAACTGTGTGTTAAGTAGGTGCTGAGTTTCTTTCAAAGTTGTTTAAACAATAATAATCATGAAATGTTATCCATTGGCAAAGAAAAAGATCATCCATCTTTCCCAACGGTCTTTTGACCTGTACTTTTTGTCTTCATAAGATCCCCTTTGGAATCCAAAGACAATCATCATTGTTACTCTGATAATATCATCATGGTAATTCGAATTAATCAATTAAAAAGGTCCACACTCTATAAAGCAGAGTAGTTTCATATCATCAACAAGTTGACAAAAAAAACTAGAACATTCCAGCTGAAATTAAAGATGTTATCATCTAAAAGTTTATATAATCATATAATGAAGAACAAGAACAAGCAATGAGATTTAAGACAATTTCAAGAATTACAAATGTGAAAAAAAAAGAAAGAGATTTCAAACTTATCCGAAGCTTTTAAATCATGTTTGGGTTCAGAAGAAGACAAAATAATTCTTCTGAACCTGAAAAATAAATCGCTTAAATTAATGTAATATTTGAATGATGCTTTCTGCATCAATCCAAGAATCCAGAAAAGGGCCACCAATGCCTTCTCTTTGATTCTTTAACCTAAAAATGCAATATGAATCATGAAAATAAATAAAACAAAGAATGTGAAGGATGGTTTTCTTTCTTCTTTCTTCCTCCTCCTAGGTACTAATTAATATTTTAGAATCCTAAAAACCGATATGAATAAATGTTTCTAGCTAGAACATGTTGGAGAGATTGATCATGAGTTAGTGCACAGTGAAATAGTCCCTTGCTCTGCTATTGTAGTTACTGAATCAATCCTCTATCTTGATGGATGAGGATGTAATGGCTTCATGACCATCTTTGTTGCTAGCTTCAGCTGCTGCTGTTGTAGTAATAACTACTGTTTTTGTTGCAGTTGTTGCAGCTAATACAAACAAAACAAAATAGTCAAGAATATATAATATATGAATGAAAACAATGGGTTCAATCAAGATTTGAGTTGTGAAATCAAAACCTGAAGTGGAGGTTGACAAAGAGGAAGAAGATGAAGCTGAAGATGCTAATGATAGAGCCAAAGAGGTTGGGAGTGAGAGGATTGGTGGTGGAGACGGCTGAGAGCTGAATTGCTGATGAGGCAAGTAAGGGTATTGCAACACAGGAGGAGGAGTAGTAGCAGTGTATTGAAAGCTGAAACCTAGATGATGTTGGTGAGGAGTTTGAGCTTGATTACTACTTTGTGTTGGATTGTATTGAGGATAGTAAGGATAGTAGCCATGGAACATTCCTGTTGATGGAGGTGCCATATATGGAGAATACTGTTGTCCTCCATAGAGATGATGATTGTAGTAATTCTGCAACATAAGAACATCAGCATTCAGTGAAACTGAAAAAAAAAAAAAAAAAAAATCCACAATGAAAGATGAATGAAATATAACTAACCAGTGGGTACATTCCCTCTTGAGAATAACCAGAAAATCTGCATAAGAAGAAACACAACATTTTTGTCACAAGAAAGAAACGAAAACATAAACAAGATCGAGTTTTGTTTGATGTGATGATAATACTTACCCATAAGAAGAGTAAGGAAATGGGAATTGACCAATGTGTTGTTGTTGTTGATGATGATGAGCCAAAGCAGAGGAAGAAGAAGAAGAAGAGCCTCGAAACTGAGGAGAAGGAGCCACTAATCCTGCTCCTCCTGGTGATCTAAATCTCCCTGTTCCTGAAAAACAAGTTTACTCAAAAAGACTCAGACTTCTTCACGTGTTAGACAAGTAACAAAAAGATATGATCATATATTTTCTGTATTAACTCTAAGAGCTATAGTTTAATTAAATGTTCCCATTGGATTCTAGAGAGAGAGAGAAAAACCATGTCTAGGAGAAGTAGGAGGAGGAGGTTTGTGAGCACCAAGAAAAGCAAGATTGCAATTAGCTCTTCTACCATCGATCACAGGATTCATATTCTGACATGCTCTCATAGCTGCTTCTGATTCCATAAACGTCACCTGATCAAACAAATAAAACCCATTTAATTAGGAAAAGATAAAAATAAAAGCAAACTCGTTTTTTATATAAAACTTTTGTATATCAAGAAGAAGAACATATACAAAGCCATAGCCTTTGGATCTTCCAGTGTTCTTATCAGTAATGACGACAGCTTCTACTATTTCACCAAACTGTTCGAAGTAACGTCTCATTGTATCTTTCTGCGTCTCCCATGCTAATCCTCCCACGAAGATTTTCGTCAGCTTCGTTTCGTTATTACCACCTTCCATCTGAAACTGTCTCTCTTCAGCCATCTGATTAATTATTCCCCCGCCCCCCCAGAATCAAAACTCTACCCACATCAAAGTTTTTTAACCTTTTTTCTCTACATGTGATGTATAAAAGGAAAAAAAAACTAACACACTGTACCAGAAGAGTGAAACAATAGAAGAAGAGAAGAAACGTATGCTTGTGTTGATTGAAGCAACAAAAGAAAAAGAGTGAGAGAGAGAGAGAGAGAGAGAGAGAGAGAGAGAGAGAGAGAGAGAGAGAGAGAGAGAGAGAGAGAGAGAAAATGGAGATGGAGCAGACAAGAAAGCTGTTAGTGGGAACCCACGTCAATGGCTAAAGAGAAATAAGCAAGTTGATTATAAAAGCTTTTTTTCCCTGTATATATATTGGGTCCGCTGCACAAAACATTTGCTTCGCTGTCTTCAACCTCCCTCTCTTGAAATCTGCATATTCTTATTAATAAAATAGTATGTTTTTATTACAGATATATATATATTCTGTATGATCTGTATTGTATATGGATGATGTTTTTCTTTTGTGGGTTTGGCTTTCTGGCACAACCTTCTAAATATTTTTTTTGTATCAATTTTTTTCAACAATAACTATAATATATTTGTTTAAACTAGAAACTGATTCAAAAAACAAAACCAGTAAAATATAATCAACATAAAACATATTAATAAAAAAAATCAAAAACTTAGTGAAAATTTGCCCATCATTTTACTTTTTGTATATGTTTAATTATAAAATTTTTAAAAAATCATTACACCCCTGAAATTATTCATGTTTTGTTCTTTTCTTTTAAATATTAAAATGAATCACTATTATAAAAAAAAAAACATTAAGATAATTATAGTTGTAGGACACACCTGGTTTTAACAACACAGAACATAACCAAGGCAAGGTTGTCTTCCTCAATCATACCAGAAATGCCCTTCTCAGATACTACTATTCCTTCTAATTTTTAAAATTAGCTTTATCTTTTTGTAAGTATAATATAAAGTCTCTTAGTACTACTTTCTTTTTGTTATTCGAATGATCAGAGCCGCCACATACAGTACTATTAAGTATTAACGGTAATTGTGGAAATACATGCAATTTTGTTTTCTTTTCCACATTATAATATTTTCTCTGTTTCAATTTATAAATAGTTTTTCAAATAATTATTTTGGTAACCACTTGAACATTAAACTAAAAGAAGAAAATGACAAATCATAAATTATATATTAGATGTTTTTTGACTTTTAATTAAATATTATATAATTAATTATCCATTTGTATTAAACTTTAAAAACGACTTATATAAAAAGAAAAAAACTTTTAAAACAACTTATATACTGAAACCGGAGGGAATAGTCTAAAACATCTAGCTATATATATATATATATATATGTCTTATTACCGTTAATACTATTCCTTCTAGTGAGTTAATTTTGGAATATAATAAAATATACTTATACACTTTGAGTTATTTTGATGATGGATAGTGTCGCACTATAGATCCGCACATGAAGGCTGCAAGATACAGGCAGGCATGCACATGCATGTTTGTGCTCAGCCACTTTCCAATATTATTATTATAAAAATTAGTTAGATTTTTATTTTATTTTATTCACTAATTGCACAAGATTACCGTTAGATGGATCGCAACTTTTCATCCAACGGTATACATGATTACACTTTCTCACGCGTACGTGGTCCCTCCTTCATTGATATGTTAATTAAAAAAAAAAAAGAGTAATTGACGCATGACGTGTCCAGCGATTTTGTTTCCTTAAAGTCTGAAAACCCGTTAGAAATGTTGATTGGTTTATTGTGTCGTGGCTCCGTTTGCTTTGACCGTCAACGCTATTGTGCCCACGTGACAGAATATTCCTTCACAGCAAATTGGACTCTAAAGATACTAATTACTGGGCTTAAATCCATTTGTTATATTAGACAGCCTGAAGCCCATTTAATCAGCTTTACGTTAAGCTCTTTATGCATGTGTGATGTGTAACACTAGACCCGTTGGTTAAAGGCCCGTTTATAACTTCATTCGTACACTACATTTACCACAGCAAGGCAAGCAACCCGTTTGTGAACCTGAAGAAAGAGTACAAAAGGGATTTTCTGGCAGGAGGACATCATCCCTTTCTTCCAGAGCGCAAAGCTCTCCAAAGAAGCTGTGACGGTTCAACAATGCTACTTGGAGCTGTCTAAGATGGTGAAGGAGAAGCTTAGCGCCATTGATCCTTACTTGCTGATGCTATGGTCACTTGGATTGAAGCTTGGGATGAGCTTAACCCGGCCACCAAAGCTTGAGCAGCAAAAGAAAAAAAAACAACACCTCCGCAGTTTTGTACTATTTAAGATCCGAGACAATCTATCCTCTGAGCCTTTTGTCTTTGTTTCAATAATAAAATCATATATATTCCTTAAAGTGTTTGGTGTTGTTATATAGTTAGTGTTTGTTAGTATCTGCTTCCTGGTTTTTTGACATGTTAGTTTGGTTTAAGAACTGGAATAAGAAACTATGAATATGTCAATATGAAATCGATACCAAACCAAGGCTTAAAATTATGTTTGATATTAGTTCAGCAACATGACTCTAAAAATGTGCCTATAGTAATGGGCCTCGTAAGTATCTGAATGTCCATTAGGCACCATTAGCCCATATATTGGACTTCTCATCTAGTAATTTTTTATTTATTCTAAAATATTTATGAATCTTTACACCAAATTTTCGAAGTAAAACCCAAACAATTAACATGTTTCTTGATACCTCTTCGAAACTTGGTGCTCGTAAACCTCTCCCTGACTGAGATGCATCTGTCCTATTTGGCTTGTCCTTCCCTTGTCAAAATTACAATACGGAAAAGTATATTAAACATATTGTTGTTGAAAACTTCAAGGAAAACTTTGAATATTAATAATATATTTAATATATATACACTTTTAACTGACCATGAAATTCCTATGGACAGGATGCAAAAGTTAGGTTTGTTTCATCAAATTGAAATTTACTACATAGACTTCCAAAATGAAACTTAGTGTAAGCTTTAAATTTACAATACAAAAAAACATGTTAAACATATATACACCTCTAACGGACCATAGAAATTCTATAGACTGGATGCAAAAATTTGATTTGTTTTAATATATTGAAATTCATCACCCATCACATTTCTCCAAGAAGAAAGCTAGCATTAAATTTACAATAAGAATAACATATTAAACATATATACACCTCTAACAGACCATAGAAATTTTACAAACAGAATTGTGTAATATATAATATATTATAACATCAAATATTAAAATAAAAAATAAAATGTAAAAGAAGCAAAAAGAAGAAAAAACTAACCGGATCCGACGGCGATCTTTGACACAAAAAAGGAGATGCTTTCCTCTCAGTAAAACATTCCACGGAGTTTTGCTCGTAAACCTTCCCTTGTCTCCACTCTGATAAGTATATAACCTCTGTCACAGCCAAAAGAAATTGCAATGATATTACAGTATTGCCCCATGATGAATAATCTTATAATGCTAATGTAAACAAAGTGCTAAGCTGAGTTCAAATGCTAAAACCCATCCAAATATCATATACATATATATATTTATTTATTTTTACTTTAAACTTGCAAGAAGGAAGCTAAAGGTGGGTTTCTTACTTTAAACTTGCTCTGCCGTCTCTCACAGGTCCGAGAAATCACATAACTCTGCCGTCTTCGTTCCGCGCCGGTGAAACGAAGCCCCAATGGCTGACAAGCAGACTTCGACCTCTTCTCAAACGGAGCGTGCTCGCCAAAGGATCCAACGAACCACCAGGACTGTGACTCCTCGCTACAGAGACCTTCCCAGAGCACAGAGAGAACGCAAGAGTTACCACCAGTTAGCGAGCCGTGACAGTTCTAACATGTGAGCTTAAGAACCGAAGAGAAAGAACAATTACTATAACGAAAATTAGAGTGGAGGAAATTTGGATGTGTAGAGTGAAGTAAGAGTGAGTATTTATAGAACCAAGTGTTGGTTGACCCAAAAAAAAAAAAAAAAAGAAAACAGGAAATTGAAGTAATAAGTTCTCTTACCGTAACGTAACGGTCTTATTTTTTTGGGGACTAGGTAATAATCTACATGCGTGTGACTTTGATTTGTGAGTGACAACCTCTTTCTTTTTTTTTGAGTAAAGAAAAAAAGAAAAACTGATCACAACGGTAAAAACTTTACCTTACCATTTCAACAGTGATATAAATATATATTTTTTGAACGTCTGAATTGATTCAAATAACGGTCTTATTGTTTTGGGGACTCGGTAATAATCTACATGCGTGTGACTTTGACTTGTAAGTAACAACTTTTCTTTTTTTGTTTGAGTGAAGGAAAAAAAGAAAATTGATCACAACGGTAAAAAAAATTACCTTACCATTTCAACAGTGATATAATTTTTTTTTTTTAACGTCTAAATTGATTTAAATAATGTAGGAAGACATACACCTCAAATGAGTGACAAAAATCTTAGATCAACTAAGGGATAGATAGAGTAAGACCATCTTTCACGGAGATTGCTGAACAACTGTTGCCTTGCAACCCAAGCGACAATCCTAAACGCTCTCTATACTAGATGTTTAGAGAAACTCAAAACGTAGGGTGTGTTGACTTTGTAAAATAGTATCGAGGCATTTACAGGTTCAGGTGAAAGTTGTATACCCAAAAAAGTTGAGAATCTCGTGTCAAAACACAAATTTTCATGTAAGAAATGTGTTTTCTTCACCAAAAGAAACATAATTTAAAGATTTGAGGCTCTGGCACATGGCGCAGTTATGTGATTTAGATTCAAAACAGAAGAACTAGATCACTTGCACTGTTGAGAATCTGGTCCTCAACTTATCCACATAAACAAAACACCAACATAACAGACATTTGCAATCAAAAGATCAATTAAAATAAAACCATTAAAACGATTCTTAGTCCTTGAAACACAATGCTCATAAAAGAAGCTACAATGTTTCATATAATGTATGTGGAAAAACCACAAAAGATGCATAATATAATGTTCCAAATCTCTTTGAACAATTCTAAACTTGAATTAATGTATTTAAAACATTTTTCATGTTAAATTGGTATAATTTCTAATTATTTGATAATTAATTTGATAAAACTTCACAATCTACCTAAAACAGTCAAATAATCACTAAAATATCTATTTTCTAGAGAAAATGAGACAACAAATGTTCCAAACCTCTTTGAACATTATTTTATGTTAGTGAACAATGAAACTATGTATTAAAAAAAGATTTTCATATTTTTGAAAATTTCTCAAAATATGTGGATTAACCCCTACGAATATATTGAGTTTTTGGTAAATCTTCTATATACTGAAAATTATATGTTTTTGTGTTTCTTAAAAATTAATAAACACATTCTAAACTTGACTTCCACAAGTTCCATAAAACCCAAGGCCATAAAGGTGAAGTCAAGTAAAAGAAGCCCTAGTTTCTCCTCTGCCGCACTTCCCTCCTAGGCACCGTTCCGATGGATCTCCTCAGCTCCAACCACGCCGTTCTTCCCTCCTCTCTCTGAATCAGCTTTGTTCCTCTCCATGGCCATACTGGTGACTACTCCTCCGTCGTGTCTCCGGCCCCCTCCAGATCTGCCGCCGTCCTTTGGCTTGATGCAACACTGCTCCTCCTCCTTGAAAATGATGGTCTCAGCTCTTCCTCCTCCTTCACAGCCCATTCCTGCTCTAGATCCGCCGCCGAACAAGAACTTTCCAGTAGAAACTCTTTCTCCCGTCAAGCCACCAGAGCCTCCAGACCCGCCTGACGCCTCTGTCCGCCTCTTTCTTCTTCGAATCTTCGTTACTTCCTCCAGATCTTTTCCACAAGCTAATCTGATGTTTAATCTTTCAATGGTGTCAAGTAAGCTCAGTGATAATGATGCCGCTCTTGTGGTCACTAGTGACACTATCCTTGTCTACTGGTGTTCTTTTCCTGTGGTATACAGGTTGTATCTTTCTCTTTGTGAGCGTTCTTTTCCTGTGGTATACATGTTGTATCTTTGTCAGATTGAGAATGGGCCTTCTCACAGCTCTTGTTCAAACCTTCCGTTTATCCTTTCACCTATAGATGTCTATGTTCACATTAGCTCCTTACTCTTTGGTTACCCCTATTCTTTTGAATGGGATGCAATGCTAGCTGTGTGGGTGATTCGAGCTTTAGTTGGTAAGGTACTGATAGACTCTGTGTCTTTTAGGTACATCTTTATGTCTCTTAGTTGTTTCTACTCTGCTATAGAGTGTTCGCTGCATATTACTTGTTTCTGCTCTGCTATAGAGTGTTTGCTGCCTATTACTTCCTGGTTTCAAATCTGTCTAACTTCCTCCAGAGTGGAATACTTAATGTTAAATTGCAGATTTTCAGCTAGGGTGTGGTTTCAGATCTTGATTATCACCACTCTGTTGAAACCAACTTCAACTTTTCTATTACCATCGGTTTTGTATTGTTGCTGCTCAGGTGTGGCACGGTCAGCCTTTAGACTGGAAGATTGCTCAACAGATAATTCGCTCTCTGTACTGTTCAAAAGCTCAACATCTTGGTGTCACATCTCCTCTGCTATTCCTAGTGCTGTCGAGATACGAGGACGTCTCTGCAATGTGGATACAGCTTGGGATGCCAAGTCTAGACACTGCGACATTGGAGGCATCTTCTCGGGTGAGAATACCATCACCCTACCAAACTTTTGCGAGTCTTGCAATCCTGTATTATCAGCACTCATGGTTGAAGCCATTGATGTCTGTCTTGCGGTAGTTAATGCCGTCTATTCAAACGTCCGATCCTTGGCAGTTTTTTATGATTCTCTATCACTCATCAAGCTATTGAAGAATGGTGGATCTCATCCGGAACTTTTCGGTATCATGTTTGATATCTATCACTACTTATCTTACTTTGATGTTATCTCTTGTACTTTCATTTCTCGAAACTTTAGTGGAGAAGTTGATGCAGTGGCAAAATCAACTTTCTCTTTGGTTGTAACCAAACCCCTAGTTGGGGTGTAAACTCTTATAAAGTAACGCATGTTGTTTGATCAAAAAAGTTATCTACTTATGATCCCTAAGATCTGATTAAGGGTGTGCATACATCGGTCCTTTTTCTTCAGGTTTGGTTCAGTTAGTTAAACCGACTCTAATTAAATTTAGTTCGTTTAGTTAGTTTATATGGCTAATATTCTGATAGACTAAAATAAAGAACATTTTTTAGTATATATGGTTAGATGAATGGTTTATTAAGATTGAATGTTAGATAAAATGTTTGCTTGCAACAAAAAAAGTATGATCATCAAGAGATCGATCAACGTTTTTTTGGGATTCAAATCAAGTTATTTTTATCATAAACTACAGAAAGTCCCAACTCTTTTGTAATACTAAATCCATACAAATTTTTATTTATTATATGTATACAAAGATGTTTATCCTGATCATTCAACTTAAAGCGTTACCAAATTGTTTAAGTTTTTATAAAATTTATCTTAATGAAGATTTAAGCCATTCCTAAAACAAACGTGGAGCAATTCTTCTGATGCAAAACCCTTTCAGCAAGTTTGAAATCTCTGACTGAATTCTCAAATTTTCTATCCAACTTATTACTGATGTATCATTTTCTGATTTTCATAAATCTTTTGGTATTTAAATTATTTGTAATAAATTTCTGCTCAGCATAAAGAAACTTGAAAAACTTCCTCAATAATTTCAATATGTTTTGACAATATTATACAGTCCAATGTTTTGGCCACGAAACGAGCTAGTACATTGAAGATAGCTTCTAATTTTTAGTTATAAATATTCAGATATCTAATGTGTGTCAATTCTGTAGTTGCACGATATCGACTTCCATGAAATGTACATATGGAGACACAATCATGACGAAGAGACAAATATTCTAAAGCCATCCACTGGGTGGTCATATAAAGAAATAAATGCAGCGCATATAATAAGCTGATGTGTTATACTGTAACTTTTAAATATCACATATCAATATTTAAATACATGTTTGTATTAAAAAGACAAAAACACAACAATTTGACCATGCATTGTTGAAATTTTAAATGACACGATCGTATTATTATTTGTAAAAAAGATGCGCACCTTCCTCTCATGCATGCAATTAATTAATTAACACGAGTTCGTCAAGAGATACCAATACGTAGAAGAACACAAATATTAGACGACAAAGATTTTATTAAAAATCTAACAATGGTTCGGAATCTGGTTTCCCAGCAGCATCATCAACCAGCAAACTTTGAAAGGTAGTGAGGCCTTATTATAGAACTTTACAAAAGGATAACATCAAATAAAAACTACAGCTTTCGCATTGCAAGTATGAAGAAAAAAAAAGAATCATAGAAAGAAACAAATGTTCAATATACTAGAGCTTTTTACATTCTGGGACACATTATGAGTTTTTATTACATTATAGAGCACTTTGTACTCTTAGGACACTTTCTCTAACTTTTTCCATGTGTTTCTAACTAAAACATAATTAAGTGTAAACTAGTAGGACCCATTTTTTTTTTTCTTTTTTTTCTTCTCTGAATTGTTTATCCTTCTCTCCGATGAAAATTTTAACATGTATGAGGAAATCAACAAGCTCTCCTCGGAAACAAGATATGGGTTGTCATTCTCTTCGGTGTCGCCTGGGTACGAAAACGCCGCCATGGTGGTCGGAAAATCGGCGAGTAGGCGGACATGGACAAAGCTTATTTCTTTGCTTGTCTTTTGGTTATAGTTGGTTGATTTATTCAAGATCTGTAAGTTTTGGTGTTAAAAACGCAAAAATATGATGATTAAGTGAAAAAAATCGATGGCGGCTCAAATAAAAAGTTGCAGAACTCTCTATAACCTAAAAAGAAAATGACAGGTTATTTACAAAATTGCCACTCATTTAAAAATATAAAAACAACGATTAATGCTACTTGAATGTGTCTGGTATGATTTTAAGCAAGTCCATAACTGCTAGACCACCCGCAGCTCGTTAAAAACACTCCCATAAACACAGCTTTATAGATGATTTATTATTAAAATAAAAACTTCAAAAAATCATTAGAAAAATCATTTTGAGAACTATTAATACCATTATTATCATGAGTCTTAAAACTAATTAGATAACCAGCATAATCAAAATTTATAATAATAGACGTTACTCTTTTAAAACAATTTTGATAGATAGTATTGGTAAAAAATAATTAAACAGACATTATATACTTTAATGTACATGTGGATATCCTAACTACATACATCATATGTATTTAATGTATATGTGTACAATTTAGTTTGTGGACACCGAAACAAAAAAAATGATTATACGATTTCTATGTTTTTTTTTACAAAATATATAAGTACACATTCATAAGCATTTACATGTACATCTTTGTGAAATTAATCATAACAAAAAACATTTAAATGAAGAAGATGAAAAATCGTGTACACATATATATATAGTCCACATGTACAACATTTCACAAAAAAATACGTGTACACCAATTTAAATGTACATTGAATAACTAACGATATTCAATGATTTAGAGTATCCTTTTTAGTTAATTTAGATCATTTTAGTTTCATTTAGGTGTGTATATGTATTTTTAATGTTTTACCTTCTTAATTTAGTGCATTTTAGACAAATCTATTAACCCCATTTTGATATCTCCATTTTGATATCTCATGATTTTAGATAAACAGCATAATCAAAATTTATAATAATAGATGTTACTCTTTGAAAATAATCTTGATAGATAGTATTCGTAAAAAAATAATTATATAGACATTATATACTTTAATGTACATGTGGATATCCTACCTGTGTACATCGTACGTATTTAATGTACATGTGTACAATTTAGTTTGTGGACACGTAAACAAAAAGCAAAAACAAAATGATTATACGATTTCTATGTTTTTCTTACAAAATATATAAGTACACATGCAGAAGCATCTACATGTACGTCTATGTGAAATTAATTTTAACAAAAACGTTTAAATGAAGAAGATGAAAAATCGTGTACACATATTTTTTATTGTTCACATGTACAATGTTTCACTAAGAATTATATGTACACTAATTTAAATGTGCATTGCATAACTAATGATATTCTATGATTTATAGTATCTTTTCTAGTTAATTTAGATCATTTTAGTTTTATTTAGGTGTGTATATTGTATTTTTAATGTTTTATCATCTTAATTTAGTTCATTTTAGATAAATCTATTCACTCTGTTTTGATATCTCATGATTTTAGTTGTTTTTACCATTTTAATTTAGTTCGTTTAGGTCACAGACTCACAGTTTGAAACAATGTTCAGAATTGTGGTAGAAGCAATGCATATAGTCAACTCAACCTTAGTCCCAAACTAATTATTCGAGAATGATCGAGAATTAGATTTAGAATTATTATATTTATACGTATGAATATACAATTTTGTTTTGATGATATTCGTAATCTCACATAATATTTATGTATATTAAATGATTTTTAGGAAAATTACCAAGATGTTGACGTGGTCTAGGGGTGCCATATATACACTTTTACATATATTTTTTTCTTACTAAGTGGCATAATTGTAAATTTTTTCATCTTTCTCATATAGTTCTTAAGTTCTCTGCAACACTTTAATGGCTACTGCTTCCTATATATCATCATTTTCTGCATTTTTTTTTACGTTTTATGCCTTAAACTTACAAATCTAGCATAAAAATTACGATTTCAACATTTTAAAACCCAAAATGAGATTTTTGAAATTTCTGATTTTGACAAAATTGATACAGTTAGGCTCCACCGGGTGTTTACGAGTATTTGACCGTCGCGTAATCGCCCTTCACAGTTGCGTTTTCGAACAATGAGGAAACGAAGGAGGAGTGGAGATTGTTTTGTGTTAAAGGTGTAAGATTTTGTTGTGAGAAGTAGACGAATGTGCCGAGTGATAGTGACAAAGGATTAAGAGTGTCTATGGATGTTGTGGAAGATTCTATGGAGGAAGGACTGAAAATAAATTACGTTGTGAGAGGTAGACGAATGATTCTTCTCCCTCAAGATCTTGAGAAGATAAGAAAATATAAGAAATAAAATATTTATAGAAAATTGATTTAAGATTAGTTATTGGGTTTTGTGAATAACTAAACGTGAAAGACAAAGATGTAACTAGAATAGTTAGAAAGCAAAGAGAAATTAAAGAAAAGTGTTGTAGTAGTGAAAAGTGTCTTAGACTGTAATAAATAAGATGAAATGTGACTTATAGTGAAATTTTCTCAATATACTATCAGAACAGTTCTTTTACCTTCGAACAAAAAAAAAAACAGTTCTTTTACCTAAGTTTCTTTTTCTACAGATAACACCTTTACTTGAGTAAACTATTGTTTTATATCTCTACCCTTTAAAATATTGTCGGTAAAAGTGAATATATTAAAAAAAACAGTGAAAATCTTTGATGATATTTTAACGCAACGTTCAAGGTTGTCAGTTTTCATGGGTTTACTGACTGCCACTTCTAAACATGTGATATAAAAATCATCTACATTATTAGTTGATAACTATTTTGAAGAAACAATATTAATGTATTGCTACTATAATATTTCTCACAAAAAAATAGTTGATATGTTATTTCAAAAATAATTCCCATAAACAAGCTGACATATCATCACTATGTGCATTTTCACAAAAAAATATTACATAACATCTATCATATAATTAATTATAATAAAGCACCTCAAAATTATATTTTTGAATTTATTTAACCATAAAAAATTTCATAAGCAAATATGGTTACCACAATTTTGAAGTGTATAAATAAAAATTCCTAGTAATCCAAACATCAAAAAATTGTAGAATACGCATGTGTACATATAGTTTATTTTAAATATATTAACCTTTTAACCATTTACTTTGAAAGATTTTACATTTTACTTATAATTTATATAACATAATTTATTGTAAAGTTCATAATTATGACTAGTAATCATTTCAAAAAGTTCACTTTACACGTTACAAACAATAAAAACCATAGATATGTTTTCAACTTTTTTCATCTATCATGTTGAATAGATTGTATTTTAACTTATTAACTATATAATCTAAACTATAAACTAAAATTAAATTAGTTTAGTCTAAAACAAAGTTAAATTGATTTAGTTTAAACCAAAATCAAATTGATGTAGTCTAAACCAAAGTCAAATATTTATAATTATCTGTCCTCCGCTATGTTAAATAATTTAGAAAATATTTAGTTTCATAATTACATATTTTTTAGGTTGCATAAGAAATTTATATAAATTTCATATCTTATTTAAACTGGAGATACTTATAATAATATTTAATGTGTTTGTTTGACTAAGGTAATACATATCTTGTGTAGAAAGTTTTACCTTTAATTAAGACAATACATAACTTGCATACAAAGTTTGGAAATAAGTGCCATTTTCTTATATATTTTAAGATATAAATACAAATATCGAATAGTTATTACATGAGTATTGATACGAGTATGATACTGAAAATAAGAGTAGTATTTTATAAATTCTTTTTTTTACTACATATGTCATTCTGCATATGGAGTATAATATTATAAGGGTTTAAATGTTTACATTTTAATTAGGTTAAGATAAATTAATAGATCAGTTTTTTAGCATATTTTTATTATGAGAGTTGATGCCATGAAAAAAAATTAAGAGAGTTTTGTAGATTTTCAACTAGAATACTATTGTTGTTTTGGCAATCTTTCCTTTTTTATAACATTCTTAATCGAGTGAAATTGTTTTCTACCCTTAAAGTATTGTTCTATAAAAGAAAAAAGAAAATAGAAAGGACTGAGTTAATAAATACTAGTTAAAAAAATTATAAGACAAATGTATTTTTAGTTTTAAAATTGTGAAAATATACACCAAAATTCAGACGAAAACCTGAGATCTATATAAATTATGGTTTTCTCAAACGTAAAGCTTTGCAGATAGCCAAGTGGTGTTGCGTTAAAATTTGAAGTCCTGAAAATCTTACGACAATAGTTAATAAAAGAATGTTATCTTTTTAGGAAACGGCCGGTAGATCTTAGCTACGTACGTATATGCATAATGCATTTGAGGTGAAAACATTATAAAATGTCGACAGATCATCCATCCATTTCACATATTATTCCCTGACGAAATTTTCTGTTTAATTATTAATTTATTTTATTCACTTAAGTGTTTTTAGGGTTTACCCAACAAAATTGGACGGTCCTCTCAGCTCTAACAATCCACCAATAATCAAACAGCAAAACACTAATTCAACAAGGAAACGTCATTTCTTTTGATAATCATTGTGTTAATTAGTGTCTGTGGCTTTTTATATCTTTGTATTTTTGTTTATATGATTATATCTTAAAGATATCTTCTAATCATACATGACTCTATGACCTTGAGAAAGATACGTACCGGATTTAAATTCATATAATTTGTAACATGCATATTGTTGTAAAGGAAGTCTAGATTAAAACTAGTTTATCTCATTACATGTTTGAGGGCCAAAATGACTGATCCTATTAATGAACTGAATAAACGCATTATTTCAAGACATAAAGATACATATACTGGCCGGGGTTCATTTCGGTTAAGTATTGATACTTAATTTAAAGACTCTAAACTAGTTGGTTTTTAGGATTTATCTTAATTTAAATTATAAATACTAATAGATTATGTCAAATCAACGTTAACTAAGGTTACTAAACTCTAAGTTGAATCCTTTCACACAGTAAATATTAAACAAAATCATGTTAAATTTTAGGTTATATGAACGTAGAATGGATATGCCTACAGATTTACATACTAAACATATTATCTGTTAAATTTGATTTGATTCATTATTTATTTTGATTTGATATAAAAAAATTTGGATATTTGTAGATTTTCGAAGTCAAGTAATTATTAAAAATTAGTATCTATTCAAAACAAAACAAATAACAAATATTTAAAAATTAAAATATATATTTGATCATAGAGTTTTATTTTAAAATTGGACTTCCATGATGGGTTCATCCCTCCGCACTTTCAAAAATTAATGTTATAAAATAATTTTTTATAAAAAAATATTTAAGTAATAGGGTGCATTGTCAAAAAAAACTCAATCCATTAGTTATTACCTAGAATATCTAAAAAGAAATATTGGTATAAAATGAAAAAGTAAATAAGAGGTTGAGATGCCGCTTTTGCAATAAGAAGCTTTAAAATCCTCTTTGGAAACCAACACAACAAATATCAAAAGGTAAGTGATTCATTGTTTTTAAAAACTCTGAAATTTAAATAGTTAATATAAACATATTAAAATAGTAATAATTTATAGTTTAGAAATTCAATTACAGGTTTTGAGCAATTGGGGTTGCTATTATATAAACTTTTTTTTGGACGCGTACGTGTTGTTGAGAATGTACATGAATATAGAATATGCATGTGATAGATATACGACATCAACTTGTAAGCCAAATTAAATAATTGACAATAGCATTAGAAAAAATAAAGTTCTAAACGTGCCTATGGAAAAAAGAAACACCAACTCTGTATACGTAATGCCTCAAAACCTACCTACGGAAAGATACGCATATTGACGGTTATATAAAATGTGGTCTTCAATATAACTATAATTTAACTTAAAATGAACTAATTAGTTTGCTGATGCTTATAATCATACCTTATAAACTAAATTTGTTGGTAAATTCACCGTTATTATTTTTGTAATTTAGTATTATACAGATATATTTGTTTATCAGTGGTAACTGGTAATATAGAAATATGTACACAGCTTTCTTTATGTATTGTCACATTATAAAAAAGTTGTGTTAAAAAGCATATATATTGTCATATTATTTACTGAGAAGAAAAATGAAAATGAATATTTTTTTAAAACTTCCAAACACACTAATATTTTAAAGAAATTATATAGTATCCATGTCTGAAGTTAGTATCATATATTTCAAGTAACAGTTTTCTTTTTTTATCTCCCTATTTAATAAAAGAAATTTTACATTTAAACTAAAATACTTTATCAACCAATATTATTACAAAGAAAATATGTCTTCGTCACGGAAACTAACTAATGACCTGTAAAATTTTCAACTTTTTGCTTTAATTTTAATTACAATTTTGTTTTTTAAAGCTCACCCAATAAATACATGGAATTGAGAGACACAAAAAGTTTTTTTTTTTTTATAAGTACACACAAAAAGTTGGGTGCAATGTCACTAATTAAGTTTAAAATAATGATTAGAAGCATGGAATTCTGGAATCGAAACAAACGAAATGATTCTGTGTTCAGAAAATTGCAAAAAGGCCTCTTAACTAATCTTAAACAAAGTCTTCTTCCAACTCACTGTCAATAATCACATTAACTCCACTAGTTTTTTGCTTTCTTTAGCTATGTTTCTACTTTCTACACAATATGAATACGTACTTATAGTAGTTATAACTACGTGATTTTTGACGTCATCATTATTTTCCTATCGCCTCAACAACCATTAACTGCTAAGTATATAACAATAAAAATAATAATGAAAAAGAAAAATTAATATTTGGGTCATTAAAGAGATTAACTATAAAGCTTAAGTGAAATGTTATAATTATTAAATACTTGTTTCAAAAAGAGAAGGTTTCAAAAACATAAATTTTTAATTTTCTATATTTATCAGTTAATAAGAAAAAAATATAAAATAATGATTGAGGTTTCTATATATTTTATTAAGTTATTCTTAATTTAAAGTTATCAAATAATTAATTGATTGTTTCTAGAATATGTGAAAAGCTGAACTATCTATTAATCTAAACTATATAATCATTCTATGAAAAAACATCATGAGACATTTCTTCAATTTTTTTGAAATTGGGGTTCATTTCATTCGGTTGCTAATTTTTAATTTTTTATTAATATGAGAATATTTCTGACCTATGTAAAGCTAGAGGAATTCTCAAATATAGGTGTAGTTCACAAATATATCTACTTTCAAGTATGCAAATAGATCGAAAGCATAATCACATATCAATATAGATCTTTATAGCAATGTAACTTAGTTTTGTACATTAATTAGGTAAATCAAACCTAAAATGCATTAGCATTCTAGCTCCATCCTTTTATCACCAAGCCACACTGTGCCGGACATTCCGCTACTAATTATATTTATTATGCTTAGTTTGTTCTACTTAATCACCTAAATATGTTTTTTGCACCCAAAAAATCACATATGCCTTTCGATATTCAGATTTTTAATATTTACAGTTAGATATATATCAATATACTACTCGTCTTGAAACGTTTAATTATCGATGAAAAATGCCACATCTTCCGGAGATCTAGAAGCTTTCTATGCAAGATTTAGACTTTTGTGGTTTTAAATGGAGAGCTCATTTAGAAATATTAGCAGATTTTGATTAGAAAAAGAAGGAATGCATTTGATAATCGTTTTTTCAACAATAAAAATAGGGAATGCATTACTATAACGATGACTGTGGGTTGTTAATTTGTTTAAAGGGAGCTTTTCTAAGAGATTTTTAAGGTCAAGGGTCATCGTTACGATGTGGGCTTGCTTCCTACAATCTAGTTGCCCTACTGACCCTACCTTTTTTTCCTTTTGATAACTACAACACCATTTTTTGTTTTCCGTTTGTTAATCCTCACGATATCTACTCATCCACAGATATGTAAATATACAGAAATAAGGTCTTGAAAACATATCAAAGAGATCAAGATAGATTTTTCAAAATATTTTACCTTCATGATTTGGAGTTTTAATAGTGTAAGTGTTTTTTTCGTTCTAGAAAAATAGTGAAAAAATAGACGAAGGTAACATTCACATAATTGTAGATATGATGATATGTTATTGAAAAAGACAAGAGAAATCAAATGGCTTTACAGAGAGGCTCGTCTTTTAGTTTGTAAATTAATTAACTAATAACAAAGAAATAAATAGCAAAACTATACAAGAATTGAAACAATAATTGAGAAGAAAACAAGAGTGCAAAATAATCATTAATTATTGAAAAGTGATATGTAACACTAAAATTCCATACTCTTATTTTAAACTAATAAATGAAAACAAAATGGAAAACTATAATAAGAGTTGAATTTATTAATCAAGAAAACAAAAAAAAAGGTGTACCAAAAGACACATGTGTTTTCCTCATGTATCTTGTTTAGACAACAATACTCATATATATATTGACTCAGTCTCCTCTAGCTCTCTCATTCTCCAACTTTCATATTGGAAGTTACAAATATTCTTTTCTTTTTTTTTGTAAAAACAGTACATGCTCTGTTCTCTTGATCTTGATTCTTGATTTAGATAATCCTGAAATATGTTGATCATGATGTCGGAATCTATGAGCATATCAGTGAACGGACAATCTCAAGTGCCTCCTGGGTTTAGGTTTCACCCGACCGAGGAAGAGCTGCTGCAGTATTATCTCCGGAAGAAAGTGAATAGCATCGAGATCGACCTCGACGTTATTCGTGACGTTGATCTCAACAAGCTCGAGCCTTGGGATATTCAAGGTTTATTTCCATAAATCAATTATTTTTTTTTCTGTGTAAGATAGAATTCTTTATGAGTTAATTTTCTCCCTTTTCACAATCTCTCTGAGTTCAGTTTTTGAGTGATTTTACTTTTATATAAATGGTTGTCTTGTAGAGTTCCAAAAAAAAAAAAGGTTGTCTTGTATATAGTACCTTTTTTTTTTGATAAGTTGTATATAGTACTTTCGATACATGACGTTGTCATGTATCCTTTTACGAGAATATGACTAGAGTGCAAAGAATGTAGACTTAGTCGCTGTTGTTGCTTGTTTATATTAGGAGTTAGTTATTTACTACAAAGATCCAAGATAGGCTTGGTTGGTTAAACTATATAATATATGTAAAAAGTTAATTCTGAATGTTTTTTGTCGTTATGCAGAGAAGTGTAAGATAGGAACAACGCCTCAAAACGACTGGTATTTCTTTAGCCACAAGGACAAAAAGTATCCGACGGGGACGAGAACAAACCGAGCAACGACGGTTGGGTTTTGGAAAGCAACGGGGCGCGACAAGATGATAAATAGCAATGGGCGTAGGATTGGGATGAGAAAGACGCTTGTTTTCTACAAAGGTCGAGCTCCTCATGGCCAAAAATCTGACTGGATCATGCATGAATACAGACTCCAAGACAACCTTATCTCCCCTGACCATGTCACCCTTCATGAGGTATATATGTATCAATTTCCTAACATTATTTATATATATGATATATCTGATTCAACCATATATTTTTTTGTCTAATGAGTATGGTGAGACTGTTAAACCATGATTATTGCACGGTTAAGACAGAATTTTTAACATAATTTAAGAACCATCTTTTAATTTTTGAGCTAAAATTAAGAGATTGTTCTTATATTGTATTAAAAACTTCACCTTAAACCATGTAATAATCATGGCTTAAGTCTCATTGTACATCACAGTTTTGGTTGTTGTTTTTTTTATTATGAACCACAGACCCTTATAAAAGTTATAACTAAGTACATGTACTAATATTTTCGTCAATATAATATTTTGTATAAAGTATTGCCGTGATTTTCACTTCAAATGTATCATCAAAACTGTCATATTGACATATATATTATAGAAATATATTTTTAAAAATGTTTTAATTATAATTACACAGATGTACGTATAAACACAAAATATTTCATATGTAAATTAAAAAATACTATTTTTAATTAATAAAAACTTAAGAAAGCATGACTCAAACGAACTGCAAGTAAAGCGAGGAATAGGCAAGCTCTCTTTGAAAACGAGATCTTAAATATGAATTTTATCTGATATTTTGAATATATTAAGGTGGTGACTATTATTGGTGAGGCATCACAAGACGAAGGATGGGTGGTGTGTCGTATTTTCAAGAAGAAGAATCTTCACAAAACCCTAAACAGTTGTCCCATCGGAGGAGGAGCTTCCCTGAGTGGCGGCGGAGACACGGCAAGGACGTCGTCCTCATCCCAGTTCTTCAACGATGATAGTCTCGAGCAATTCCTAGAACTTATGGGGAGATCTTGTAAAGAAGAGCTAAATCTAGACCCTTTCATGAAACTCCCAAACCTCGAGAGCCCTAACAGTCAAACATTCAACAACAACTGCCATGTCAGCTCTCCAGACACAAACCACGTTGTCCACGTCAGCAACGTGGTCGACACTAGCTTCGTTACTAGCTGGTCCGCTTTAGACCGGCTTGTGGCCTCGCAGCTAAACGGACCCTCAATCGCAGCCGTTGATCAAGATCACCTCGCCTTACCTTCCCTCCGATCTCCATACCCTAGCCTAAACCGGTCCGATTCGTACCACCACGGTTTACCACT
This sequence comes from Sinapis alba, assembly GCA_012274485.2. Taxonomy (NCBI): domain Eukaryota; kingdom Viridiplantae; phylum Streptophyta; class Magnoliopsida; order Brassicales; family Brassicaceae; genus Sinapis; species Sinapis alba. The sequence goes on along the minus strand of MU106765.1, from coordinate 67,972 downwards.
GGAACATCCACCGGAGATGGAGCTATGGGACACGACAACGTCATCATCATCTGACCCATTTTGCCACGTGTCTAACGGTAGTAGATAAGGGAAATGGATGGAAAGAGACACACACGCAGACAAGACATTTCACATTTTGTGTAGAAAGATATAATCATACCATATAGTTGTTGAGACATTAAAAAAGAAAGTCAGATTTGTGATAATTACAGTGGTTACTGAAATACTGTAAATAGATGATATAAAACTCAAGAACTTTAAAAGAGGAGAATAAAGATCTTAAATGTTTATTAGCATTATGTATCATTAATCAGAATGTCTTCCACTGATTTGTTAAATGTTTTGCTTCTAGAAGAATTAAATACACAGATTCTGAGAAATATGTAACACATGATCCTAAGGATATATTTTTTCTCCAGCAACTAATATTTGGAATTTTTTACCAAAGAAAAACTAATATTTGGAAAGTAACCGAAAGGCGATACTATAGTATACACTATACAGTTTGTCGAGTCTTCCAACGATAATTAGTAAAGAAAAAAAAATACATTTATCTTCGTAAAAAAGAATCATACGTATATGTGTGTTTTTTCGTATATGTGTTTCTTATGTTGGCAAAGAAAATAATCTACTATATATGATCTCATCTTAAGTACCATCAGTCGATTCTATGTTCGATGTTAAGAGATTACGACTGAGTATAATTAATTAATGACAACAGATAGTAATTTGTTTTTTGTTCTTCCTCAAGAACGTCAAAACACACACACACACACACTTATAGTACTATTATTTTGAATTCTAAATCAATCATTATCTATTAATCGATAAAATATAGTACCGAGTGATGTGGTACTGAAGATAAGGTAACCTATTATTCTTCGTCTTGACTATAACAATGTATCGATTACGCACATGCACCCAAATTATTTAGCTAAGAAAATATAATACCTAAAAAACGATAATTGTTTATATAAGCAGGTCTTCTATATAAGAAAACTGCCTTAAAATTGTTTTTGGTTCATTCAAAACCACATTTGTCGAGAAAGTGACAAAGAATCAAAACTAAACCGATGCTTTATTTATTTTCTTTTTTCCTCGCGTACACAGTCTATATGGTCGTTTAGGTGTTTCCACGTTCTTAAATTAATATTTAAGACTATTTCTAATGGTTCACTCTATTATAGAATTGAATTTTACTCTAGTAATACTTTATTTTAGACTAGAGAATAGAGTGGTGAAAAAAAAATAGATTATTCTATATTATAAAGTAAAAATAAAATATTATTAAAATATTTTTACTATAAACTCTATTTTTAAAAAATAAAGTGGAATTAAAAATGTTTAGAAATGTCAAATGGATGTACTATCCATAAATAGACAATGTCTAAATTATAATCTATTATTATGAATATATTTAATTTACGCGTGAATTTAAATTGGTAAAACTAAATTTGTCCATAAAAAATGGATTTGGATATGTTGGATCATAATAAAAAGAAATCTTTAATATCTGAGGATATAAACGAATATTTTTTAGTCTTAAGAAATACACCAACTATATACTATAAATATAAGATCAAAATCCTAAGAATGCAGATTAAGGCATTCAACCTATTTCTACTACAAGCAAGTGTGTAGAATTAGGAATGTTGACCCTAATACATTGTACCACTGTTATTTGATCAATAAAATAATTTTCTTTTTTCTTCCCTAATACTACTAAGAACTGGTTTTATTTTATCTTAACAGTTTATTTATTTATAAAATTACTATTACTAAGAAATAAAATTATAATTACTTTGTTTCGATTGGTTTTTGGATATTATTATAGATGATATGATATTCATTCGTAATATTCAAAACTTTAATTATAAGTGTTAGTAGTCATTCAAAATTATTATTTTTTAAATAATGTTTCAATAAACTTTCAACTTATGCATCTGTAATAATATTTGCTTCCACACGTTAAACCACAAAAAAACATATGCTACAAAACCCGACATTTGGAGATAATACAATTAATATGGGAATTATTATCCTTTAATTAGATAGTTAATGGAATTTTCTTTCTTCTTCCTTTCTAATATACTCCTTCTGTTTTTAATTATAAGTAGTTTTATCTAAAAGCATAAATATTTAGAAAATTGTTTTTTAAAGAAAAAATTATTTAATCAACTAATTTAACCAATTATAAAAAACCAACATTATTTCATTGGTTACACAATATTCAATAAATGAAAAAGTGCATTGAAATATGTAAACTACTTATATTGTGAAACAAACTTTTTTTTGCTAGAACTACCTATAATTAAAAACAGAGGGATTATTATTTTTAAGGAATGGGTCGATAGAAAGATCATGCATCTGTCCAACAAGTTGACGATTACTCCTTAACGTCATAATTAATATATACACACAAACATATCATTGATAGGAATTGGAAGGTTACTAACTATAGTAAAAGGCATGTCATAACTTATATGGGCAGCAAATTTCAACAATGTGACTCAAAAGTCACATATATTCCACTATCATTGTTGTGTTGGGTGGAACGTTCATATTATTTTCCTAGTTTATATGCATATAAATTTGATGTTACGGAATCGAAAATTGAACGTTCATATTATTTTCCTAGTTTGTATGCTATAAATTTGATGTTATAGAATCGATAATTACCATGCACGTGTCCAGGGCATTATAAACAGAAGTTAAATTGGTTGAAAAATGGACGTTAATTAAATAAAGAAGTAGACCTTAATTTCAGTAAACGGAGTAGTAACTCGTTCGTTGGTCTCGAAAAATTAATCTGCTGATTAAAACTTCTTTCTTCACCAGAAAAATGCGAAATCAGAGAAAGAAAATAAAGTTATGATGTATGTTTCACCTTAAATACATGCAAACACACTAGCATACAAACGATGATTATAACATTCCATCTTTTCCGACCGCGACAATGGAAGCTAAGACCGCTTCAAAAAGGAGAGTCCGAACAGAATGGATTTGCCGACAAAAATTAACCCATAAAGTTTCACTTTCTAATCTCTGATCTTATCAAAGCCTTTTGATTAAGTTATGCTTTTATTTTCCTCTCTTTTGTTACTTCTTTATCTAACACTAACAAATTTAATTTCGAGAATAATTATCTCAAGGTATATTAAGATCTTTTGTGTTGGTGCTTTCTTTTATTCACTGTCATATAGTGTCTATCGCTCATCCATTTGCTCTTTTTACCTTTATCAATTTCTCACCATTAATCATACATCAATCTTATCCTTAACTAACCCACAAGGATTATGGAGGAACAAAATCTTAAAATCATTATTAGAAAGAGATACCAACTCAATAACCCTCAAATCAATAACCTTGGAATAAGTTGCTTTCGTAAGCAAACTGTGCATATTAACGAAATCTCAAACTAATTTATTCTGAAGTATGTGCTCACCTCTAACTTCTTCTTTCTGCCGACTATGTAATCTTCAATGTATTTTTGTGTTCAGTAAAATATTTTAGATGATAAAAACTGGGCTATAAGCTATTATGCTTTGAGCTTTAATATTTCCACTTGATGGAATCATAATTAAATTTTAATTGATAAGCTACTTGTGTATTCGAGATACAATATCACAAGAATTTTCTATGGGTTAATCCATAAATTTTATAAAATTAGTATTTATATAAGTATTAATTCTTTGTTTATGTGTTTTTAATCCTTTAAAGAAAAACATTCTTGTAAAACAAAAAGACATGTCAAAATCTAAAAATACTTCAAGAATTATATTTTATGATGGTTCTTCAATATATTAAAATATTTTTAACCTTATTTCATATTTTATTTTAAAATAGAGTGAAAAAATAAAGTAATGAACAAAATATAAAAATTTACTCTATTTATAGAGTAGTGCTTTTATTTTTTGTTCATTATTTCATTTCTCATTCTATTTTAAAGTAAATTATGAAATTGAGATTAAAAATACTCTAAATCAATAGCACAAAGAATCACAAAATGAGAGTGGTGAAAAACTCTAGGATAAAAAAAAAAGAGTGTCAAATATTGACATTATATGATAGTTTTTTGAGGTCAAAACAAAGGAAAACTTAACATTTTGAAATTAAAAAATGATCGAAAATGGACCAGGATTGATAACATGAGAAAACTATGTAGAATATATGACACCTAAAATAAATTATTCTACATAGACAGGTAAGGTGGCTTTGCCAGTTCTGTTACTAGTTCATCTTACCATGTGACCACATCATTAAAAGATTTTAGAGTTAAAATTGCTTTATCTATCAAATTACTTAAGACTATCGTAATGCAGGCCTAAGAGTATTTTAGAACTGGCCCATTAGGCCATAAACTAATTGTACTGCTAGTTGTTTATGTTGTTCGTCTAAACTAATTGTTATTAGAAAGTCCAATCATCGTTATTACATGACTAATTATTGCTTTATGTTGTAATAAAATAACTTCGTTGTGGTGGTCATACAATAATTGTTCTAGTAACTGTCGTTGAAGTAATATTACAAAAGTGAATATTTTGTAGGTCAATGTCAAAGTTCCATGTCTTGAAACTCTTTGAGAAGCTTCTCGAATTCGTCTAATCTGTGTCCCCAGTCGCTCTTGATCACTAACGGCCTCACGTTGCTGTAGTCAACACCGTTATCTCCGGTGGACTCTCCCGCAGTGGATGCCAGCTCCACACCTCTTATCTTCTTACTTTTATCGGCGTTCGATCTCTTCCTCTGAGCTGTCGCTCTCTGAATCGCCAAGAGCACGTCTGATCCACTAATCTCCTTCTCATTTGGAACCGGTTTGTTCGGGTTCGGGTTCGATTCTCCCGACCGGAGGAGAATTTGTGATTTCCTCGGGATGTTACGACGGTGAATTCCGTCGTCATTACGCGGCGGAGGATGTGAGTAGCCGACGGAGATTAGTCCGGTTGGTCCCCTGAAAGATTGAACCGGTATCGGTGCCGGTTTCACGGTCCACATCGTAACTCAGGATTTCTTTAAGCTACGTCTCTCCGTTTCTCGAGGTGGTGGAGAATCATCCACACATATACTACTAATCAGTAGCTTATTGGGCACTATTAAACAAGTCCAATTCATATATGGGCCTTAAATATAGTTTGTGATACACACAATAAATAAAATGAGTTTTTGTCAGCCCAATAAAGATTTTGTAACTAAGAAAACTTTAAATAAGTGAATTAAGCTATGGCAAAACTATTGAACAAAAGTTTAACTACAGCAAAACTACAAAACTATTGAACATTATTTAGAAAAGACACACGTAGTAAATTTATTGACAATTCTTTTAATGTTGAAAACTTTATAACTTAATACTCAAAAATATAATACAAATCAATTATTTTAATATACTAAGTGTTTTACTTAGGCATGCATGCATAATTATTTATTACTATGTTCATTACTAATTCATTATCAATATTACAAAATTTGATGTCTTTTATACGTATTTCTATTTCTTAAATTAATTTTTATGATTTTTTTACTAAAGTTATATGTAAAACATATTTAAATTGTATGTTGTATATCTTATATACATAAATTAATATAATAAAAATGATATGAGAGTTAAATTTAGAAAAAATTATGGTGAAATCAACTTATTAATTTAAAATTATATTTTAAAATATAGAAATTTGATAAATAATTTTTTTCTAAATTAATAAGTTTATAAATAAATAAAACCGGTTATGCCCAGTTCTGGTCATGTGTCAAGCATAAAAACACCACTCTAAGTCAGTATGAATAAGTCAAGAGTCCCCAATTTGAAGAAATAGCCTAAGAAAACCTCTGATCTTGTAAAACGTTTATTTGATTATTTCCATCTTTGACATTCATTGGATAAACTTATACCTTTTCCAAACAATTAACACCTACAATCATATTTCACAATGTTTTTTTACACACTCAAAAGCAGGAAAAGAAAAAGAAGGCAAATAAAATTTACCAAGGCAAAGAAGAGAGACGTGAACCCCAAGCATCTCGTCCTCTTCTTACTTCCTCTTTACTACTCACAACAGGTTTCTTTGTCGATTTGCTTAACTGAAACAATGGATGCTTAGACAGCCTCTGAACAGTCCCAATGTTTTCAGCTCTCTCTTTATTTCTCTTCTCAGTGTTCCAAAACTCTTCTTCATTGTCAGCCTCCAACCTACAAAGAGTAGCTACTCTCAAGAATTTAGGGTTGTTGTTGGGTCTCTCAGGGGATAATATCTCAGAGTAATGTGGTTCCCATTCTTCTGAGGGATCTGATGTTTGTTTCTCTATCCACCTTGCTTTCGCATCTGCGTTTTCCCTCTCTTTGAGGTTCATTAAGATCAAAGTCTTGAGAAAGTTCATCACTTGTACCGCGTGGATCAATGCGGTTAAAGGATCTGCCATCTACAATAATTAACAATAACATTTTTTCATGAGAAATGAAAGATCATAATAGACTTCATTAAAAGTAAATGTATTTTTTTTTGTTACTGACTTGTGTCATGTTTGGAGCGAAAACCATAGCTACATTGCGAGCATTCATTTTGTTGAAATGTTCATGCTCAACCACATCAGCCATTAGACCGATGGCCCAGTCTAGAAGTGCAGATTCAACGGGAGGAAGAAGAGTCACGAGCCTACTACAATCTTCTTCTGTGTTACATTTCATCACTTGCTCTGGTGTCAACACATCAAGCACTCCTGTTGGTAGCTCCCTAAACCAGGCCTGGTTCAATAAATACAAAATCAAACTCTTTTGAATTTAAGATGCTTAAGAAACTAAAGATTAATGTTCTTTCTTTACACCTTTATTAGACCGGCCAAGCAATGAACATCGATTCCACGTGGTACTACACCTCTATTTAGCTGTTTTCGGACATGCTCCTCTTTGGCATTGTCTGGATTTATACGGAATATTCCTTCAGCCTTAAAAGTAACAAAACAATTACACATAATATTGTATTATTTTTATTTGAAAGTTATCAAAATTGTTATGAATAAGAAGAGAGTACTAGAGGCTTTACTTTAAGACCTCCTTCGGTATAAAGACGTTTCTGCATCCTGAGAAGGATCGTTGGGACGCTATTTCCCCTGTTGTCGTAAGAGCATTGCATTGACTTTGCTGATACTCCAAAGACACTCACACTGAAAAAGATGAAATAAAAAACATCTGTTATTATGCCTAAGAAAAACCTACAACCCCATCTACTGAAACCTGTAAGTTCTATCGTTACTGATATTTCGTCCTTTGCAAATCTATCTACTGACAAACTTTTAGTGGTCCCCATTTTTTTGTAGTCCATATATATATATATTGTAAAACCCATATATATACATATATTATGAGAAATAATTATAAAGAAAGAAAATAGATTTGTGGTATATACTATATAGTTTTCTACGATGTTTTTTTATCGATTAAACAAATATATTTGTCAATTTGTTATGAGGTCTATTTTTTCTTATATGTATTGAAGTATAGAGGAGCCCCATATATTTCAGGATACAAATAAATCTAGTGAAAGCCCCATAGGTTAGATCATCATAGGAAAAAAACAATTTTCTGTCATGGCCTTTTCTAGAGTTTAGTGATTTAGAATATTTGGTTCTTGAAGTTTCAAACGCTTGGTTAATGATGTTTTACAAAGAAAAAGTAAGAGAATCTTCTGTGAACAAATGCATGTCGTAATCATACATTTAATCTAAACAACAACTATCTTAATGATTCTATCCAATACAGTAACATGTCAAATACAGATTTCCAGCTATGAAAATAATATCTCAAGGAACATCTCATAATTGAATTCAAAGTACTCTCCAACAATAACAACAAAAAGTTCAAAGTATAATAATCTTTGGTGGTAATGAACTAAAAATATATATTAAAAAAAAATTGACGGACCTGGCGCTAGGAGGTCGAGGAGGGACCTCCGGTTCAAGCTCAGAGGGAAGACCGAGAAAACCATTAAACCGGTCGAAAGTCACATGACTCACGTGCTTAACCTCCGTCGGCCAACCTATATCCATGTCATCACCACCTCTCTCCATGGTACATGACATCACCAGCGACTTCCTTAGAACCGCCGCCAGAAGGTCGAGCATCGTGAACTGTCCCGACCCGGTTCTCGCACCGTGTGAGCTCAAAGGCGTGGATACGTCGTAGTAGTCTATGCTCGTAGGGCTATAATCTTCTTTGTACTCGTCGTTGGGGATATTCTCGTACATGTCAGGACCGGGTCGGGTAGGTTTAAAATCCTGAAACCCGGTAGATCCGGTGGACTTGGATCGGGAGAAGGTAGTCATTGTTTATTCCGGTCTGCCAGAGAAAACGAGAGTGTGTAGTAATACTAATGGTGGAGTTAAACAGAAGAAGCTTTGAATGTGAGAGAAAGAGAGAGGGTTTTAAGGGAATTATTGCGTGGAAACAAAGGGATGATGATTTGTTTTTTTATTAATGTGCTTTTGTTTTTGGGATTTGTATTTAGTGGGATAGAGAGAAAGAGTGACGGAGACGTAAAATTAAAAATGGAACCAAGTAAAAATGTATGGTGTCTTGTAATGGTTCAAAAAAGAAGATAAAAACATGTGAAATGATAAGAATAGTCCGGCGCCTCGTGACCCTGCCTAGAAGATGATTAGGGTGACAACTGACAAGTAAGAATGGGGGACATACGAGTCTGTGTTATTTTTGGAACTTTTCATTATGTTATATTCCCTTAATTGTCATTGTACACAAAAATTTTCGTTTCAAAATAAATGTTGTTTTATAGTTTTAATGTAAAATTTATTAAAAAGATTTTCCAAGCTATTTTTTTATTAATCGAAATATGGTTAAGTGTATGGATAATTATGTTTTTATTTTGGAAATATACAAAATTATATGTTTTATTAATATATATATAAATCCGTAACGAAAATTAAAATGAAAGGGAGGGAGTATTAATATACATGGTTGATTTATTGACAATTTGGTCTATGTGGCTCTTCTCTTCAGCGTCTACTCATGATACTAACAAAACTATTCACTTCATACGTTAATGCAGGGGTCCCGTGCATTTCAATTAGCTACATGATATCTCCAGATAATCTTAAATGCAGGGGAATATCGTTATATATAATATCAGAAGCTTGTTTTGTATCTTGTTCAAACATTTCTTTTCTAAATCAAAATCATCAAATTCTTAAATCGACCTTTTCAAATCAAACATCAAATCCTAAAACGATTTAAAAGAAGCTTTTGAATTAACAAATTCAGAATAAATAAAAGGAAAGAACCAACTTATAAATTTAAAATGTAAAACTATTGTATTTTTGGAGAATCGTCCTATTTTTGGTGTTTTTATTAATTTTTGGGGGAAGAATATGAAAAAGGATATATAACACTAGCTTCTCAAATTGCACATCATATGTTCCTTATTTAATATTGACATTCTTCAAGGTTTAAATTTGCAAAGTCAATTGCAAATCTAGAGAAATAATCGCACATTAATTCAATAATTGAAAAATAAATATATGTATTCCCAAAATTTGGATGATTAAAGAATATACTGTTTTTATGTTGCTCACTTATTAATTTATAAAATGTAAGCACCACTAATGATCAATCCCTATACAACATCGTTGTTAAGTAGGGGCGACGATAACTCTACACCACAAAAAACGACTTTGCTGTACTGTCTTGGCTATTTTTTGTTTTCGATCGGGATACGTTGTCACATGGTTACATGTGCAGTGGTTCGTCAACATTCTTATAACACGTCAAAATGCAGAATAAAAATTTTGTATCGTAATAAAGAGTCTTTTTAGGATTCGTTTTTATTTATATATAATAAAAAAGTTGATGGTTAAATATTTTCATACAATCTAATTCACTCGGTGACATCTTATTTTCATAACTCATAGAGTGTAGATCATTAGAAAACGATCGTGCTGGTTATTATTCGTTATCATCATTATTGGTATAAGTTTTTTACAGGAAAATCCCTGCAAGAGGAATTAAAGCTGTTAATATCTGAGTTAACAATCGCAAATGAACACTGGTTCACGTGATAACTTCTGTTTTAATTCATCATGTTTCCGTACGATGAAGACACTATAACAAACAATTCGACGGTTCACGTGATGTATCCTGTACTTGTAGTCTTTTACTTATATATACGAGTTTATTCACCTATATAATGTTCTACTTCCTATAATCTTCGAAGTATTTGTCACTCGAAATGTAATCAGTAACTTAAACTAATGGGTTTAATATATGTCCGAGTTTTCAGCGGGTCACCATCTTAATTGTCATCTAGACCCTAGTTAAAAAATATTAAATTGAGCATAAAGTTTTCTTTATTAAAAGTAACATTTTTGTTTTATGACTATTTCATTGTTTAATTCCCCTCTATATATGCGGACAAATGTTTGCCACTAAACGAACTTTCAACTTCCAATGAATATCAATTTAACAACCGCAGTGAACATTGCAATAATGTGTTAGGATCTGATGTGAAGATATTGTTTCATTCATTGCTTTTTAGGTTTAGTTAATTAGATAAATAAAACTTCATGAGGTTTGGCATAAGTTATTGTAAACGTGCATGTGGTCAATCTTACGGATCGTTATTGGTTAACAGATATCATTACCAAGGGAATAAAAGTATTGAGGTGGTTAGTGAAGGTACAAAAGGGAAAAATATGCAAATCGAGAATATAATGTATATGCATCTGCTGACATTATCAGATGATTCCAACAACCAAAAAACGCCCGGCCCAAATGTTCGACTGCATGCTTCTTGCAGAAGCAAAACTATGAAATAAATCATTATTTAAGTAAATATGCATATATTTATATACAAAAATATAACATACATGGTTGTATGTGTCGAAGGGGTTGGAATAATTATTTAGATTTATAGTGACATGACATCGACATACATAGTTGTATGATAGTCTGATAATGTTAACTTCAAAGTTACTCTTAGATTCTTAAATTGTTTCGTCATTAGATTTAGGTTTTGTGGCAACAACCTTAACCAAAACCACACCAACTACTGCCTAGAGAGACAAGTGCCCTTTTCAATGTTACGCTTGATTTAATCCTTAAGCTACCATGCATTGATTAATTAGTTATATTGCTAATGCATTTCAGTTAATTATACATATCATATATATATATGGATGCTGCTGTTGAGCTTGAGAAAGGTTTACAAGAGTTATATGATTCATGTTAACCTTCAGGCTGGTTGATGTTAGGCCGACTTTGGGCTGCCATATTTCCCTTTGGACACTTAGAATAAACTTCATATTGTTAATACGCTGGGCTCGAATGTTTCGGGTCTAACCATTCAGATATGTCATGACTTTTGTGAAAGAAAATATTATGACTTTTTTGCATTTCAGGATATTATTTTCATCACGTTTTTCAGACCCCATATATATATATTACACGATTCTTGAAGTAATACTAGCAAGACTTAATAGTAGAAGTTTATGTCATACTATATGATATGGTTCAAATCCCAAAATGTATAGATTATAGAAAATCGTGTATTAATATAGACTAGTTTACATACTTTTTGATAAACGTTTAAATTTTGAATTTCAACTGTTGATTAATTCTCAACGTACGCACTCTACCAATCAATTGGATTTTTTCTTTAAAATTTGGCGTATAACTCATTTAATTAATGATTTTCTTTAGTTGGCGAATTTTAATATATTTTGTAGTATACTTATAGGCTTGTTTGATGTGTACTATCTAAAATAATAAGCCGAAAGTTATGAAAATCTGCACATGTTTTAAATATTTGTTAAACTGCTGACATAAAATATCAATATACTGAATAAAACGATTGGCTGTTGAGATAAATCCAAATAATGAAGACTTCTACGAATGAATGTGTTTGGTTGTCAAACGAATATAATTTTAAAAGTTTAATACATGTGCAAATATATGCCGAATATAAAATATTTCTCTTGTTTTACTGGATATATGTGATAATTTTTAACTAATTATATTTCTAAACCAAACGAATAGACCTAAATTACGTGCGAAGTTATATATAAACTTTAAATTGAATGGACTACATTTTACACGATTAGTTAACTTGGATGTCATGTATTTCTCAACCTCAAACTATATTAGATCATATACTTTTGATTTGACTTTGTATATAAAATAGTCTCAACTCGCAATAATGTTTGTGTATATTATATGTGAAGTAAAATAAACAAGTATGAGGTCGCTGGACTAACTCCAAGTCGGTTCAATATTTAATCCCATATATAAAACATAGCATGCGACCTTATTGGATACTCTGACTAGCCAACCTTACTATATTTTAAGTCGATTCATTTCCACACTTACAATTACTTTCCTGTTATATGATCTTGTCAGAAAATTTGATATTCATCTCATTTGTTCTAATATTTAAACTTATATTCGGCGGTATGGACATGTAAATTCATGTAAATTCTGCTATTAGTATTGCTAAATTTCTGCTGATACAAAAAAAAAAAAACTGTTCTAAACTTTAAATGGTATTAGTTCAAAGATAATCTGCCACTCACCTACTTGATAATAATGTTTGTGTTAAACTCTCTTCAGGCCCATAGACGTCGCTTTTCCAATTAACTACCACTAATATTTAAATTTTGCCAGTATGACGACTTGTTATTATTGTCTAAAATAGATATCTTTTCCGAAAAGAGTGTACTTAATTTGAATAAAAGTTTATAACTTAAGGACGTACAAAAAAGGGATTATTTCCAAATTCAAGAAAAGCTGTAATCACGATGTGTGTTTAATTCTCAACAACAATCACGTTTCATTTAAAAGGGTGAGAGTAATCTTGACTGAACGGCCTAGATAGATCTTCACGTCAAAAATAACGTACTTCGTATTATTTCCTTTTTCGAACTTTCGGACCAAGTCGTAAGCACATCTTTTATTCATCATGAATCTTCCCTATGGAAACTCCGTTTTAACTGCATCCAATAATACTAAGTTACGTGTCATTAACAAATACGTTCTTCTTTATAAAACCGTTTTACTTATTAAAAAATTGTTAAATTCTCTTAATTAAAGGAGCCAAAAGTAACAAAAGACAAAACAATTAAAGGATAAAGGAAAGTGTAAAAGAACTCGTACTACCATATAATTAAAAAAAGGAAAAAGACATAAGGACAAATAATAAACATTATTTTATTTCTCACAAACGATATTTGAAGTCTTAAAAATGGTTTAGCTAAATGCTACCAAACTAGCCAAAATTAGTGAGCCTAATGATGATAATAACCAGAGCAAAATATCTTACATACTACAAACTGAAATACCAAAATATTGGGAGAATTAGTTGGATTGTAGCTATAAAATTTTCAATGTAGAATTTTGTTATGTAGTTATATCTAATATACATGTAATAATCAAATGAAAGATAACAAAATGAAAATATATTTGCACATCAATATTTTTCTCTACGGTTTATAAAATAATGCTTTAGAAAATAAGATTGCTACATTCATTTTTTATTTTTTGACTTTAATTTAAATAACTAGATAAAACATGATTATAATTTTTTCATGCAAATATTACATAATGATTGGTAACCTTTATGTTGTAAATATAAAGTTACTACATTCCAACTAATCACTTCCATAATACAAAATTATCAAGTTTATTTTGTTGTTAAACTAATCCAATGTATTATGTATGTAAGATCTAAAACATTTATAATACCAAAAATCTATTAGTATTAAGCTGGGTCATATTATTATATGTTTTAACGTATTAAAAATGATTGAATATTGGTGATAATTCCAGTTTAATACAACAAATTAAGTTGTAGAATTTATAGAATACAGACTCTTTACCCAATCTTCCAACCTCTCACTCCACACCAATTTTTTTTTTTTTTTAAGTTTTATTGATCAAATATATATATAGGTAAACGAAAAAGTTTGAGACACAGCAATATCGGAATGGTTGTTGTTGAATGGTGGAACGAGTTAAATGGTTCTCACACATACTTACTGTATTAAACAACAACAATTAAAAAAAATAATCACCAAGATCTCTACCGTCCATTTTAACATCTCAGATTTTAATCCAACGGTTATTACTAAACAAGAAAAACACCACCGTCCCGTTCCGTTTCGATTAGCCTGTCACTTTGGATTGGTTTTCTCTTCTATCTTTTGTCTCTTTTAACACTGCCTTGTCGTCTTGTCTTTCTTCTTATTCTGCTTCTCCTTCTTCTTCTTCTTCCTCTTTCTCATTCCTTTTGTTTATCGTTTTCCTCAGATCTGATCCGTACACTCTCTCTCTCTCTCTCTCTCTCTCTCCCTCCTAATGCCTCAGATTTGATTTGTTTATTTACTGTGTTGGAGTAGCAGCAGCGATGGGGCAATGTTACGGGAAGGTTAATAATCAGAGCAAGCAAAACGCCGGAGACGAAGCTAACACCACTACTTACGTTGTCTCCGGCGACGGTAATCAGAATCAGCCTCTAACACCTCAAAGAGCTGCTAATAAGAACAACACTACTCCAGCTAGGTCTTCGAATCCGAGTCCTTGGCCGAGTCCTTTCCCTCACGGATCGTCGAGTCCTCTTCCTTCTTCAGGCGTCTCTCCTTCTCCGGCGAGGACTTCCACTCCGAGGAGATTCTTCAGACGGCCTTTCCCTCCGCCGTCTCCGGCTAAACACATTAAGGCTTCGTTGATCAAACGGCTTGGAGTGAAGCCTAAGGAAGGTCCGATCCCTGAGGAAGGAGGAGGAGGAGGAGGTGAGAGTGAGCAGTCGTCGACGCTTCTTGATAAGAGCTTTGGGTATGGGAAGAACTTTGGGGCCAAGTATGAATTGGGGAAAGAAGTGGGGCGAGGGCATTTTGGTCATACTTGTTCTGGTCGTGGGAAGAAGGGAGAGATTAAGGATCATCCTGTTGCTGTCAAGATCATCTCCAAGGCTAAGGTCTTCTCAATCTCTCCCATCCCTTTTTGATCTGTAATGCTTTCCGTTGTAGTATAGATTCTTGGGTGTTTCGATAATGGAAGTGGGACAGTGAATTGTCTTTTTCTTTCTTACAGTAGATTCTCTGAGACAGCAACAGTGTTGTCTCTTTAGATAGGAAGATTGTTTTTTTGTCTGGAAGTGAGTTGAGTAGAGACTGTAATGTGAACTTTTGTTTGATTTGTCTGCATTAGGACATGATGGCCTCTCAAATAATCTAAAGTGTCTGTTTTTATATTATAATGTTTTCATGCGTTTGTTTATGGTAGCAGTGAAGCTCGTAGTTACATTTTAATTTACTTAGCTCTCGAATTGTAAGCATGTTATGGTCTTTTGTTTGGATTAGGACATAATGTGGAACTAAGTATGGGTTTCACTTTGGAATGCTTGTGATTTTGTCCCTGCACCTTGTCGTGACCAAAACTGTGGTATCCTTATCATGGATAAAACAAGCAAAAGTGAGTTGAGAGTGTGACTGGTTTTATATTTCTTTTTGCTTGGCAGATGACAACAGCAATCGCAATTGAAGATGTTCGCAGGGAGGTGAAGCTATTGAAATCATTATCTGGGCACAAACATCTGATCAGATATTATGATGCATGTGAGGACGCCAATAACGTATACATTGTCATGGAGTATGTCTTGTTTTCCCATAATCATAACATATATTCAATGTTACCTCTTCTTCGGATTGTTAGCTTACTTATAACACACAGAACATTGCCATTTCTCTAAAATTATTATTTGTAGAAAATCACTTAAAGTCGATGTTTTGGTTCTACTTGACCAGGTTGTGTGAAGGTGGAGAACTTCTAGACAGAATATTAGCAAGGTATGTGATCTGATTGCTCTTAGATGCTCTCTACATCATCTGTTCATATCTATGCTTACTCTCTTGTCTCAGAGGTGGAAAATACCCAGAGGATGACGCAAAGGCTATCGTCGTACAGATTCTAAACGTGGTTTCATTTTGTCATCTCCAAGGAGTTGTCCACCGAGACTTAAAGCCAGAGGTTCTGTCTTTTTCTTAAACTTCCCACTACCAATATACTCGTTTATTACTAAACTCTCATGTTACCTTGTTCAACAGAATTTTCTATTCACATCCAGCAGCGAAGACTCAGACTTGAAGCTTATAGATTTTGGCCTCTCAGACTTTGTCAAGCCCGGTAAGTTTTTTCATACTTCAGAGCTTTCCTTGTTGCAGCCTAATAATAATGAGTTTTGTTTTTGTTAAACAGATGAAAGACTGAATGATATAGTTGGAAGTGCATACTATGTGGCACCTGAAGTTCTACACAGATCATATAGCCTTGAAGCTGATATATGGAGTATTGGAGTTATTACATACATACTCTTATGTGGAAGCAGACCTTTCTGGGCACGCACAGAATCTGGAATCTTTCGCACTGTGCTAAGGAGTGAACCACACTACGATGACTTGCCTTGGCCTTCTGTTTCACCGGAAGGTAAAGAGTTTGTGAAACGTCTTCTCAACAAAGACTATAGGAAACGTATGTCTGCAGTTCAAGCTTTGAGTGAGTTTCTTTTTTTCTTTCTCTATATTCACATGGTTGCAACTACAATCACTGCGACTTGGAAGTGATGGTCTGTTTTTTATTCAGCTCATCCATGGTTACGAGATGAGAGTCGTGCGATTCCTTTAGATATTCTTATTTATAAGTTGGTCAAAGCCTATTTGCACGCAACACCTCTTCGACGTGCTGCTTTAAAGGTAACACCTCTCTTCGATCTGTTTGGTTAGAGTTGAGTTACAAGATGTGATATGTTCGGTAACTTTTTGAAAAAAAAAAAAAACATTATCCAGGCTCTAGCAAAAGCATTGACGGAGAACGAGCTAGTCTATCTTAGAGCACAGTTCTTACTCTTGGGACCAAATAAAGATGGAAGCATCTCCCTCGAAAACTTTAAGATGGTAAGAAAACGCCTTTGTTTTTTTTAAAAAACATGGTCGGCCACATAACCTTTTTTTAATAAGCTCATTTCTTGCAGGCGCTTATGCAGAATGCAACAGACGCAATGAGAGAATCCAGAGTTCCTGAAATTCTTAACATGGTGAGAGGACAATTCAATCTTTTTGTTTGACTCGTTCAGAGAATGAGTTTTAAAAAATGGATGTGTGTGTGTTGGCAGATGGAATCTCTAGCGTATAAAAAAATGTATTTCGAAGAGTTTTGTGCAGCTGCAATAAGCATCCATCAACTAGAAGCTGTTGAAGCTTGGGATGAGATTGCAGCCGCCGGTTTTGAGCATTTTGAGGCCGAGGGAAACCGAGTAATCACCATCGAAGAGCTAGCAAGGGTAATGAATGATGATGTTTAATCTTATTGATTCTTAGAACCGGTTTTGTTATTGGGATCTAAATTACAAAACCGGTTATTTTGAACAGGAACTGAATGTGGGTGCGTCTGCGTACGGACACTTGAGAGAATGGGTAAGGAGTAGTGACGGGAAGCTGAGTTTCTTGGGGTTCACTAAGTTCTTGCATGGAGTTACTCTTCGTGCTGCTCACGCAAGACCTCGCTAGTCCTTTATTTTATTTTTTAGTTTTTTTTTTCTTCTATTATTTATTTTTCATTAAGACAGATTTTTATTATAGACTTCTGAGAGACGTAAGGGGTATTTTCGTCCGTCTTTTTGTCTTTTCTCTATCATATTATAGAGTTTAAATTGAAGGTACATAAAACACCTAAAAAGGAAGAGAAAATGTCCATAAGGTAGATCAATTTCAATCTTTTTTGCAATATGTTATCTTTGAAACTATGGTTTTGAGTAACATTTATGTTATATAATTATGACATTCACATTTTCTTTAAGAAAAATGACCACTTCGTTATAAATTTTTGATATTATAATCAGTATTGTTCTGATTCATAACTTGAAAAACATTATCAACAATTTTATAGTGTAATAGTATATGATTCATACACACCAAAACTAAAACCGAAAAGAAAAAGCCCAAAAAAAGCTAAGCCTTTCCTTTTCGGGAGTGCTGCCGACAATCGAATCATGACCATTTATCACAAATTATGATAGTGATATGAGTGGGTTTGTTCGTACCCATTAGTCTACGGAATACAGGGAATCTACAAGGTCCTTTTACTTTCTAGAAGCAATATATATATAAAATATATTCTAAGTTTCTAACAATACTAGTGTATTTTATATTTAAATTACTCAAATTTACCTAAAAAACAACTTAAAACCCAAAAATATACTACCGGTATAGTTTAAATAGGTTACTTTTGCCCAAAAACAACTATAATACAATATTATTTAAGTATTTTTTAATCCAAAACATCAATATATATATTTATAAATACTCAAAATTACTTATATATTTGATTTATAATTTTATTTAGGTATTAATATTATTATAAAAATAATTTTAAATAATTATATATATATATATTTGGATATTTATTTACGGGATAGATTCAGTTTTAATTTTTCAAATTGTAAAAAAAAAAATTCAAATATTTAGATAGAATCTGATTAGATCGGATATCCTGATTTTTGAGTCAATTAAAATTACAAGTCAATTTGTGGGTGTGTGTATTATGCCCAACCTTACTAACAAGTATATGTCTTTCAAAATTTTAATTTACTCATATAAATTTATTTTCTTATAAAATTAATCCTGAAACATTAAAAACATCATAGTAATAAAAAATACTTCTTGTCTTATCATTTTGTGTGTGTGCGTGTGTTATTGGTGAAATAGGATATGTGGAATTAACGAATGAGAGTAAAGACTGAAGGATGTGCATAACTCACCTGCTAACATTGGAAGATGTATTGCTATTTACTTCACTGTGTATCAGTATATAATCAACTATAAAGTCAAATGTAATTGAATGCTTTAAAGCACCAGCCGTTACAATGGGAAGATAAAAGGAAATAGTTTAAACGAAAAAAATGTGTGTATCCTTTTTCTATACTTATAAACTTAAATTTGATTTTATTTCACAGTTTTAAAAATGAAAATACAACATTTGTGTTTAATTATCTAGTTTATCAATAATATCTAAATACAAAATTTTTAAGTTTATGAAGCTTTTATTAAAAAGGGGTACTAAAATATTTATGAACCATTCATAAACAAAAAAAAAAAAGTAGTGTGTTAAAAGCTTTTGCTGAAGTTGTATCTTTACAACTCAAAATTATTTTCCGATATTTTGGAATACTTCTTTCAGATACTTACCTCAGAATATTGGAGTGTCAGTTTTATACGTTTCTTAGCTAAATAACAAATGCAATTTTCCAATAATGAAGGAAATGACAAAATTTTGAAAAGATATCTTCTGTGATATTTTAAAACGTTGTGAATATCGTCAGTCATTCAAAATTCAGAACGAATATATAAGTTTAAAACAGACAATTAATTTTGTTTTTATCTTAAAATTCCATTAAACTACAGAAAAACATTCAGAAATTCACTTCTTTCTTGGGTTAGGCCATTTTTTTTTGGCTCCTCAACTCCACAGGATCAAAACACACAAAAATGATCGAAAATGTAAAAACACAAACAATCATTCATGATTCATTCGTTAACCATCATATCAATTTATCTTCATAATTCTTCACGCTCTAAAACATCCAACAAGATGATGATACTGGTCACGACCACTATGTCTATGATGATGGTTATGATTAACCGATCTCTCTCCATCAATCAAATCTTGAACGTAACGAAACTCGGCTACGTCGCATGGAATCGTGATGGTTCCCTTTTGATCGAATCCATACTCATCTTCTGCTTCTTTCAACAGCTGCATGAACAAAGGATGGTTAAAATACAAAACAGGAACTACAAATCTTTGTTGCTCTTCTCCTTCTGATCCAACTTTGATCGCTAAGCATCCTTTTGGAACATCTTTGTTTTTCACCGTTTTGCGAAGTAAATGAAACCCTTTCAGAGATTTTTCTCCAGTCCCCATGATTTTTAGAAAACGTGTTTAAGAAGATGATGAAGAAACCAAGAAAGATTCAAGGGAAAAAAAAACGAAAATCTCGAGGAAAATTAGGCTATAAAGCAGGCCATGGCTCTTCAAGCGTAAGAGATGAGAGTTCGAGAGAACTTATCAAATTGCTCATTTTATTTTATTTTATTTTATTTCTGTGTGGAGGTGACAACTAACCAGGTGAATGAAAGAAACGAGGGAGCTTCGTTTATAAAGAGAAAATACATCATTTAATAAAAAGAAAGTCCATCAAAATGAGACGAGACGCTATTATTTTCTTAGTCAATTCTCATAATAAGTACAGTGTTGGTATTTTAAATTTCCTATTTGGTTTTTATTTTTTATTTTTGACTGATATTTGGTTTGGTTATTATTTGCTTTATAAAAAAAGCTAATAACAACCAATAGGTATTCTGCAAAATTATGAAACAAGCCACGATAGTTAGCTATTATATTTAAGAAAAAAACAATCTAGTGGTACTTCTTATACTTCTGTAAGTAAATACAACAAGACATTATTATAAATAATGTGAAGTGTGAGACGTTAAAAACACAACATAGATTCTTAGGAAAAAAAATTATACTCCGTTAGTTCGATTCATAAGTTATACAAATTTTCACACGTATTACAAATATGTTTCTAACATTATAGTATCATTCTAATAAAACATTATTTTATCATTAAGAAAAAAAAATCATTTGTAAAACAATATGTCTAACCACCTTGTCTAGTTCTTTTTCTTCACTATTTTTAATTTTTTGTACAGTTTATATTTTTAATCTCAACAATAACAATAACGGAAGATCCATAGTTAATTATTTATATAGCTATGGTGCGCTTTGTGCAAGTAATAGTATTGGTATAATTTTTTGTTAATTGCTCATACAGAAGATCCATAGTTAATTATTCGTCAACAGATAGTTTAAGAGTAATGTGGTCAGCAACTGAGGTCTTAGCATTAATGAGTACCGACGACCAACAATTAATATTGGGTTGGTGACTCAAAATGGTTAAACTTGTAATTAAGCACTAACCTGAAGTCAAATTAGTCGACAAATTACTATTTTACCTAAAACCTGAAGCACATCACGTGGTGGCGAGTATACAATTATACATATTAGCAATTAAGGTCATCCGTATTAAAAAAAAAATATCAACTGAAATTTCAAACTGTAAACATGAATTCTATTATTTCAAATAGAACATCTTTTACAAACTGATCACTTTTAAAATTTAGAATTAAATATTAATACAATTTAGAAAAATATTATACTTAAAATATCCTCATAGCCCAACTGCCTAAGAACATAAAAGCATTATGAAAGTATACAAATTAATTTTAAATTGACTACTCTCTTATATCCAATATTTTTGTTCAGACAATGTTGTTAATAAAAATAATTCATATCCCAACCTCATATCTGAAATTCATTAATTATTGGAGCGGCTTAGGTATTGTTAGTTGTGAAGAAACCGAAACAATGTCGTCACATGATGATGAAGATGTGGAGCCGATTTATACTTTGAGTTTCTATAATTAAAACGTCGCTGCTACATATGTAATGTTATGTATGACCTCACGTACAAATAATGCAAATCTATACAGTATCTAAAACTTACAAGTATAATATATACATACATACACGGACCACAGTTGTAGTCTTATAGATAAATGTCATAATAAAGTCGATGATAATTCAATAAACAAGAATCAGCCGGTTTAGGACATGTGGACGTAACCGTTAATTTTTTATTTTCCCTATTTTTAAAGCCATTGTTATGTATATATGATTTCTTTAATTTAGCATAATTCAGTTTGTTACAGCCTAACCATCAATTGGGTCAACGGGTTTACCATTTCGTATCTTAGTGTTGTACTCTTTGCTTTGAATTTTAAAAATATTGTCTATTTTCATTGAAATAGATATTGGCAAATTTGACAAGCCTTTCATGTTTTCGAAACTAATACTAATTGATAACTGATAAGGCAGTCCTAGCAGTATATAACTTCATAAGATGAAAATTCGGGGAAAGAATATTTATATGCGTAATGGTATTACAGCTATGAATTTCGTTCATATACAATAACTATATTTTGAAAAGAAAGAAAATGTTTTCCAATTTTTTTACGAGTTGAATAGAAAACGTGGCCGTCCACGTTGATGGTAACGACGTGGTAGCGAATAATTATGGACCTAGTACATTGAGAAGGGATAAAAGAGAGAAAATTCTTAAATAAAAAAGGTTACATGTCACTCTACCAATAACTTAGAACCAGAAAAATGAAATTCTTAGATCGGTTTAAAATTGAAATAGATAAGATAAAGCGATAAGATAAAGCAGGGCACACTAACAATAATGATAAACAATATTCACTTTATGTGAAAAATGAGACAATGATATTAAAAAACCCGTCAACTTTGTAGAACTGTGGGTCGGGCTTTGGGATGTATCTATAGTTTATCGTCCCCTATATTCATTTTAACTCTTCGTATTAAATACAAATATTCCATTTATGCCCATGCAAATAAGAATTTATAATGGATATTTTGCGGAAAGAGGAATAAACCTAATAAAACAATTGATTATGTAATGAAAAGAAAGATTATGTAGAAAATGATTTATATCATCAATTACAGTTTATGTTTCATAATTTTCATTTCAAGTTAATAACAAGACAAAATTATATGCCAGTTTATAGTTTTGCATATAGTTTTTGACATGATTCTCATATTTCTTAGTTTTCCAATAACTATTCAAAACAAGTAATCAAACACATCCGCTAAAAAGACTATAGTATATTCTAGCTTTCACCATTTTTCACATTAAAAAAGAATTGGTAAGCGACAACACTAATGGGCCAAAAGTGATTAGTGTTTTTACAATTCATAAGTTGACAACTATAATGGTGAAGTACGGAAACGGTAATAATGAGGCCTTATGCTAATTTAATAAAGTATCGTTAGGCTAAGCAAATATGATGGCCTGTCTTGGCCCAATAAAAATCGATGTCCATGTAAGTATCCTACCATCTTCCAATTATATGTCCTGTCACACTATACATATATATGATGTATCCATTGGAACCTCTTACACTTTTGAGAAAATGCATTATTTTTAATATTAACAAATTTTTAATACACCGTCGTAAATTTTTGGATAACTATCTTTAATTGATTGACAGTTCCCCGTATATTTATCTCTAATAAATGTCATTATACAACTGAGAAACAAACAAAATAAGTTGACCTAAAAGCCTAGCGGGTAGGTTTATGAGGAAAGGCACGTAGAAGACAAAAACATGTGGTCAAAGTCTTCGCTTAAAAGTACATTGTAAAAAGATAATAATTCCGATGAGACATTGAAATTTGTGTAATCCGTGAAAACTTTAGGCCGACCAAAAAAGCCATAACTTTACGATTTTCCTCTACATCTATTAATAAAAATAGTACTAATGCTTTCAAGACACCCATTGATGTATTTTTCTGACCAAATTAAAGAAAAAGGAGAATTTTAATTTTACCATAATTTTGATGTCATTTTTAAATTTAACCTTAAAGGATAACTATTTCTTATAAATATTTTAATTTTATGATTAGAAAAACAAATTAACTCTCCTAAATTATTTTAAAATATTTAAAATAGTTTATAAAAGATTTATATAAGTTTATAAACACAACCTTACCCCTAAATACTAAACCATAAACAATAATCACTTAAAATTAAACTAAAATATTAGAATATTTTAATTAAATGTATTTTTGAAAAGTTGTATACAACTTAATGTATTTTAAACAATTTCTCAAATAAAAATAGAAGTATGAACGTCGATGGGAAATTGCAATGGTACTAATATAAATTTACATTATCCTTATCATGTTCATTTGTGATTGCTCATATTAGGAGGATATGATTATAAACTTAATTTAACTCTACATTGGGTAGACTTCGCCTAGTTTAAGAGATGTCTGGAATCTGTAGCCTGTTGTTCATCGTACATTTGGAGGATATGATTTCAAGAACAACTCTCTACGAGCAGATGATAAAATAATCGAGACAATTAATAATAGCAATTTTTTTTTTTTGACAATTAATAATAGCAATTAAGTAATACCACTAGATCATATACAAAATTAAGTTTCACTGCGAGACTATATGAACTCGTTTTACTTTTGAGTGGCATATGAAAATGTTTACAATATTTTACTGTGCTGGAAAAACATATCCAGGTTCAAGCTCTTGATCTTCCCATGCAAAAGTTCTGCATAAGATATCCTTGTATTTAAAAGTATTAGTACAATCTTGTGACTTGTCTTCGCATGTATAAATCCTTAATTAATTCCAGAAAAAAATCCAGAAAGCCCTAGCTATTTGTGTTGATCTAGTAGATCTGGTGTGGTAAGAAACAGACAGATCTGAAACTAAACTTTCATCATCATGCATGACCATGAAGATCCAATCTTATAACTTTATTCTTCCTGACAAAAAAAACTAATCATAACACAATCATAACAGCGCAGAAGAAAATAAATCAAAAATAAAAATATCTAAAGGTTGTAATGATGATACTTTCAAACTCCAAGAGTAAGAAAGTCAGTTTCTTCATCATTACAACAATCTGCAAATACCTGAAAACCTTTTTTTCTTTTGGTCCCAAAAGAGCAAAAATCATTATAATGTAAACATTAGTCAATTTTTTTTTTGGTAATCAACATTAATCATTTTGATCAAACAAATGTAAATATTAATCAATAAAACATGTAACAGAATCCGTGAAAGCAAAGGTATATCAAACCTTAACAAGGGTTGAACCCCAAGATCTCAAACCCTAAATTAAGAAAAAGAGTACGTTGGAGTAGCAGGGAGCAACAATTGGGGGGAATGAAGCCTGGTCCGACGACGCCAAAAATCCTAATCAGATCTCAGACATGGAAGTTTGATTCGATTAGATCGAAGAAGACCTAACATGAATAGCTAGAGTCTTCGAGCCAAACAACATTCCCCTCAAAAGAGAAAGCCCCTTCTTGTTGAAGAATCCATGCCAAAATCAATTTGTATGGTTTGTAATAATCATCAAAAAAATATCTCATACCCCCCTCCCCCACAAGACCCGGCTAGGATCAAGAGAGAAACAGAGAGAGAGATGGAGAAGAAGATAAGTGAGGGGTGATGATAGAAGAGAGAATGAAGAAATAAAAAGGCTTTTTATGAAGAAATTTAGTGGAGAGCCAAAGATATACAAGACAAGAAACATGGGTGTCTCTGGTCCCACACTCTCTGTCCCTCTCTTTCAAGTTTTTAAGATATCGCAGTAAAAACATTAGATTTACTTTTTGAGACATGTCACTGGATTCTCATTTAGTATGTTATTACTTGTTCAAGCTAAAATAAAATGTAAGTTCACATCTCTTCTACTTATGCTATAGTGAGCCTAATTCCAACGTTCTTTATGTATGTACTTACGTGATTTTTTTTTCTGTCACTGGTACTTACGCAATGTTGTAATTTGAGAATAAAACGATTGAAGCCCAAAAAGGTAAATAAAATGATGGTTGGAGTTCTTTAAAGTTTTATGTTATTTCAATATATATTGACATGGTTTTAAATCGTGTCGTAATTTAATTGTAAAGAATATCAATGAAGAGTGTGAATCATATTTGAAATGTTGAAATATTCACATATTATTTGTTTAGAGAAATAAAATAATTAATATTTAATTTTATTATGTTATACGAAACAAAAAAAATCGTTGAAATCAAGTATCTAATACAAATATTTGACTTTCATTTTTAACCAAATAATCGAATTGTAGTAAGAGATAGAGCATCTTGTCACAGCTGTGACCTTTTTACAGTCTCAACGTTCTAATAACTCAATCGCCAACACTATAATTGATTTATGTTGACTAGCTAATACCCAAAAAATGTTGTTTCAACTATATGGTCCCCCGAACATGAAAATAATGAAAAGAAATATGAGGAACCGCGTAAGAGGAGTGAAAGAGAAACGAAAAGGTAGGAAAGGTACAAAGACTATGAATCAAAATAAATTGTACTCCTAAAAATCAAGAGAGAAATACTCCCTCCGTTTCATATTAGTTGTTTGTCGTTCTAGGTTTATGCACACATATTAAGGAAATATTTAATTTTACATATTTTCAAAATAAAAATACTATTACCAATACACCTAACCATATATCAACCAATAGAAAAATAGAATAGATAATATTACCAATAAATTTTGCATTGAAAACCGAAAACGACACTTATTTTGAAACAAAAATTATACTCCAGAACGACATCTAATTTGAAATGGAGGGAGTATAATTTTGAGAAATGGAAATTAAGGGAATCAAAAACGGGTAAAGGAGTGACTATAAAAGTTAGTCAGAGGAGTGGTTGAGTTATTTATCTGCCCAATACTTGCATTCTTCATTTACTGTCTCTCACCTTTTTTCTTGTTTCCTTCGTTATTTTAATACTGATATTTTGCTTTACCTTTATTAAATTCGCCAGATTCTTTCAGATTTTATCAAAACAAAGAGAACTCTTGGTTATGTATGAAAAGTTAGTATATTTATCACAAATGAACTGTCTCATCTATAATACTTCTTCTGTATCAATTTAATTGATTTTAAAGATTTTTGTTTTATTTCAAAATAAGTGATGTTTTCACTATTCTAAATAAAAATTAATTTCATTTGAAATTTATAATCAATTATAAAATACTATATTTTATTTTTATTAGTTAAATTAATTTTATTTAATGTTATTTTATGTAACCAAAATAAATTACATAAAATTTTGTATTTTTTAATTTTTGTAAAAAAATTTTAAAAACCACCTAAAATGATAGAGGGGGAGTATGAAGGATCGATCATAGCGAAACTTTTCATTTAAAGTGTGATGGTATATAGGGAAAGCTTTGACTTATCATGAGAAACTGTACTGTCTAATACTAGTATATCACAAGCATAATGTAAAAGCAGTAATCATCTTAGAATTAATGCCTTTTACCAAGAATTCCAGGCTTTGTCAGTAATATATTTTCATACTTCATTATCATTTTATTTTAAGTATTGTAAGTTTCAAGTTGAGTTTCGTGAAATGGTCATTGGGAAACTTATTTTCCTGTGGCGCATTTCCCTTGAGGAACTCTTTTTGTGGTTTAAGTCAAAGTCTCCGCAATCTCATACAATTTTATATATACTGTACTAATTGATAGCTTCATGTAACGTTCAACATTTACACAATAAGACTTTTTTTTTTTTTTTGCTTCAAAGAATATTTGACTATCTTGTCGTGCATATCTTCAGTTATCAGTAGCTTTAAAAAAAACTAATGGAACTTACTGTAAAGTCTTTTTCTTCCACTTGGATTTTAGTTTTTACTACGTTAAAAAAGTTTCAAAGCTTTTTTTTTTTAGTTTCACAAAATTTAAGAATACGTCTTATTGGCTTTTAATTTACGACGTAGACATGATGAAGTCATCATTTTATAAGTAACGGTAAACGCTTTAGTCAACGAGGGTTGAAGAGGAGTAATCAATTTGGCAATTCATTAATACTCCCTTCTTCTCAAATTATTCATCGTTCTAGATTTAATTTTTAATAAAAAATTAAGTGTTATTTTCTTTTTTTAATTTAAAATTTATTAATAATTTTTTTTAATTTATTTTTTTTGTTGGTTGAAATATAGTTAATTATATATGTAATTATGTTTTTATTTTGAAAATATATAAAATTATATATTTTCTTAATATGTGTGTATAAACTTTTTAAACGACAATTAAAATTAAATAGATGGAGTATTATTTGCGAGATTTTGTGAGAAAGTTAATCTGTCTGAAAAAAAAAAAAAAAGTTAATCTGTCTGTGCATTGTTTTCACGCATACAAATCACATTAATGAAACTGGCAGTTACAACTATTCTCTATCACACAATAATTAACCTCAGCAACTTTTTTCTTTATTTTCCTGTAAGATTTTCCTTTTGACATCTTTATTTTCCTGTAAGCTATACTATATCTATTTCTGAAACCTATATATTACAGCGCATAGTATTATTATATAGAAATTATCTAGTTGCATTTATTCAATCTCCCTTCCTTACAAACAATTTTGTTTTGTTTATAAAACGAAGCATTTTTGGGCTTGGAACGTTTTGTCTATATATTGTTTATTCGATATTTATTTGTTGATAACTAATTTTTCAGTCTTACAGTATTGAAGAAAATCAATCACTATTTTTAGAAATTCATTTCTTCTCAAGTTTCATCTTATGGTTTTTCAACCTTACTAGACAAATTTTCTAAGTGATTGATTTCCTCTAGAGTCGTATTTTAAATTTGCTATTGCATCGTAAACCAACTCGAACATACAACAATGTTGAACCATTAGTTTAAAAAAAAAAAACAATGTTGAACCATTTAGAAAAGACCCAAGTTGAACCATTTTTGAATCAAAGTATTTGTCGTGTCATATAAACATCGAACACTTGTTTAATCGTCTAGTCTAGTTGCTATGAATTTATAAGATCTGCATTGTAAATATAGTTAACTAATTATGCTACGATAAAAAGGGGGAAGCAAGTCACTTTTATATGGCTCGCTTTTGAAATAAAGTTATGTCCTTTAGTCAACTAATTAGTACCTACTTTGGTGTGTGTGTGTGTGTTTTGTTGCTTTAATAATTGTCATTTTGTTGACGAAACCAAGTACTAATTGTCATTCTAAATTAAGCAAATCAATCAGCCAGCCTAGCTGTGATACCAAGTACTCACTCACTTTTTTTTTCACAATAATGCATATTTTAATTTTTTCACACATATTAATAAAATATATTACTCTATTCGTGTTAATATAAATATCACTTTGACATTTTCACACGTATTAAGAAAATGATTGAAATGTATTTAAATTGTTTCAATATAAAATCAACGCAGTTTGCAATTAGTTTCAAGATAAAAGTAAATATAGTTTGTATTGAAATTGTAAAGTGATATTTTTATGTAACAAGAAAAAATATTAGAATGACACTTATTATGAAACAGATGAAGTAAATCTCACTAATAAATGTATAATTTTTTGTGATTATATTTTTTATAAATTTTAACCAATAAGAATCCAATACGTGTAATTAAGTGTTTTGAAATTTATAATTTTGAAGCAATTTTTGAAAATACAAAAATGTACTCCTATATTTTTGAAGCATTTTTTTCTAAAAATGTAGCTTTATAAAACTGAGGGGGTAGTTAATTAACAATGTAGAAGAAGAAACCCTAATTAATTAGATTACAAAAACATAGAATCTTTGTTAGTAGTATATGGAACGTTGTGGTGCATTAACATTTGGGTGATATGTCATAGTCTCATTTATATTTGTAAATATATATGGTACATCATAATTCATCACATTGCTACAAGGAGAGAAATGATCTCTCTCTCTCTCTCTCTTTTTCATGAAGAATTAAAAGCCATAGAGTTCCCGCGACAAGTGCTGCAACATTTTGTTTACCTTTGCTACTGTCCAAGAAAGTGTAATGAATTTAAAAATATAATACTGACGACAAGAGAAATAGGTAGACACTGTGGATGAGAATGACAAATGGAGAAGACGATTCTGGCTACACATTTCAACGTTTTTGACAGTCTTCGAGAGTTGTGTGTTTGTGTTGTATCCGAGAGAGAGACGAGACGACGTAAATGTCAAATCCCTCCATATCCTAACCCACGTTGTCCATTCTTACATTCCTTTCTCAAACAAAACTAATTTAGTCGTTACATCTTTGATCGGTTAATTAATTTACTTCATTCATCTATTCTATACCAATAGTTATGTATTTAAAAAAAAAAATTGGATGGATGAAATGCTTGTTGTTATGAACGTACGCAAATCAATTTGAAGAAAACAACAAATTTAAGAGCAGGGAGCATACTGAAACAAATATCTGTTTTAGGATTTATATATTATTATTTGAATGACTAAAATTATAATTCTTTAGACTCATATTTATAGTAGATTCAAAACTTTTTTTTTTCTTTTTAGAAATACATACATACTTATCGGTGATTAGTACTAGCTGTACATTCTTTTAGTGCATCACCATTTACATAACGACTGCATATCCTGTGGGTTCATTTTGGTTTGATTATGAAATGGGATTCTGACAACAAAATCCATAATTTAACATATAAGCCAATTGCGGGCTTGTAGTTCACTTAAGAGGACTCCAATAGAATTTCCTTTCACTTTTATAAATTGTCTTAGGGATAATGGGCCTCTAGTATCTATTATAGTCCTTTTAAAACAAGAAAGACCTCCAAATTTAAGGGGGAAAAAAAAGGACCCAATATTCTCTTTTTTCTTCACTAGTTTTGTGCGTCGTCTTTTGAAAAACAAACTCTAGAATCTGATACCTGCGTCCGTGCGGGTAATGTGTAATTATGATATTACCATAAACATTTTTAAAATATAATTTGCATTTTAGTACTGTATATCGTGTAAGTCTTTAATTTTAATGTTTTAAGTATTTATCCAAAATTACTAATATATATTTTATTTTGTTATTAGTTGTCATTATATTTTCAAGTTTGAACCTAAAGCAAAAGAACAAATGAGTAAAATCAGTAAACTCTTTTTCAAAAAAAAAAAAGAGTTAAATCAGGTGAAGGTCTTTGATCCGACAAAGTCAGCACTAAAAACCATCTCACCTAACCTGATGCCCCCTGATCTTTGGTTGGCTTCCATGACTAATACAGTTAACAGTTTTTATAGATAATATAATTACTAATTTAGATAGTAATGGCAAAATTAAGAAATTAATTAAATCTTTCAGAGAGAATGAATGTACTTGTACTTCCTCATTCTGGATTATATTAGTTCCACAAAGAAAGGGAACCAAACAAGAAAAAGAAATTATAGTACGTACAAATTAGTTCATGTCTTATCACTTATTATCTTCACTTACTATCGCTCCTTTATTTTGCTATCTTTTATTTTTTTCGAGAATTTTATTTTGTTATCTTCCTAATTTTGTTTCTTCTTGCAAAGCCTGCAATATAATCCCTAACATATTAAACTTATATTATTCTACAAAAAAACTTTGATGATAAGATTTGCTTGTTTAGTTACTCGGTAAGAAAAGTCGAGCCGTTTTATTTTCCAACATCAGTTTAACGAGCATAGGAGTAGTAGTAGTGGTTGAAGAAGTAGGGTAATATTGTTGGCCACTTGAATTGTCCGTGACAATTATTATATCCTTTCTAATAATAACATTATAAAACAAGTGAAGTTTGACAAAGCAATTAGATACTTATTTTCATCCATTTATTCTATAAAATGAAAAGATAAGCTTTTTTAAGAGTGTGCGAAATGTCTCCTCATCATTGGCACCACGTTGGCATCATGTATCGACACCATCAGATATTCAGGTTACATATTAATCGATTTATTAGTAGTTTCTCGCAAAAAAAATTGTTGAACTTTTTTTTAGAAATTGTATAATTTCTTGCTGGGAAAAGGACGAATGTTGTTTTTTGTTCTTTTGTCTTTTTGTAAATTCTTGTCCAGGGAAAAACATGATTTAATTTTAATATTCACTCCAGAACTGTTTTTCGAAAATATTATTTTGCTTGCTAGTAGTAGACTAGTAGTAACGCTAACGGAGACACTCAAAGAAAAAAATGTAAATTCATGAAAAGTATAACGACAGTTAATCCTCGTAATATATAACGAAAACATGAGCACGAGATTAACATTAAAGTCCTTTTTTTTAGCTCGTATATTAACAGGAGTAGGAGATTAACAAAAATATGAGTAAGAGATTAAAATAAATCTACGTGTCATTGTTTAGTTTGTAGTTACTCAAGATGACACGTTTAATGATAAACTGTATATATCACACTACTGGTACTAGGATGTGGAGGTAATACTATAATCTTTTAGACCAAAAAAAAAATACTATAATCTTTTTAATTATGTGGATGTAATATTATGATCTTTCTAAGAACTAAGATAGGTTAAAAATCTTGCAAATACTACTAGGATGTATAACACCAATAATTACTTTTTATTTTTGTAAAAATACCAATAATTACTTACCGTAACTTTCGTTGTTGAGCAAAACTTTAGCGGTACAAAAAGATTATTCTATAAGGAAACAAGCTATTTAATTTCTCACTCGTTGTACAACATAGGCTAGATCCTGCGATCAAATAAAAACAAAACAGTTTGCAAACGTGACGCCATACTGATAATCTAACCCTAAAAATCTTGATTAATTGTAAACACATAAGCAGAAAACTGAGATTACACGCGGCAAGTCGAGGAGCTTGCAGATATAAACAAGACAAGGAACCGTCTTTTCCGAAATTAAAATACATTATTTTTTTTCTTCCTGAAGAACTTGTCTTCTACTACGGCTCTTATCAGAAATGAGTATTTAAGTTAACCGCGACACGTATGTCCTTTAGCTCGACAAAAATAGTCAGACACCACCATAACTCAACAGCCACGTCATCTTACTGTCAACTTTGATGTCCCAAAGCAAAGATCTCTCATTCTATGACTACAACTAGTTGCTTTGTTTTCAGTGGCCGAACTTGATGGTTTTGATTGCAACTTCTCAAAAATTTCAATTTAATTTACATGTTTTTCTTAGAGATAAAGATAGCAATTTCAGTTGTAGTTACACTCAGATTTTTTTAAAAAAAAATTATTGTGTGAATTGTTTTTTTCCTTTCTTCCAAGGATCAGATTTAGACCATGATCAATGGTGATTCTTAAGAGGGTTCTTAAGGGGTGGGGCCCACTTTTTTTTAAAAACCACCCCTTAAAACTCTTCTCTAAGAACCCAACTCTTAAACTATTCACGGGCTCCACTGACATGTGGCGGTCTGTGATTGGATAAATTTTTTTTTTTTTTTTAAATCTGACAAAAAAGTAAAAAAAAAAAAAAGTTAAGAGCCCCTTTGGGGCTCTTAGGGTTAATCATGCTCTTATATGTATTAAATAGGGTTTGAAAAAATGTCATGTAGGTGGCTCAATTTAATTGGTTGTTTGTATTAATTAGTCAAAAGAAATTTCCGAGAAGCAAGGTGAACGTAAACCTTAAATTAATCACAAAAGCAAGAATAGAAGTTTGGTTTTCACATTACTAGTACTAGTATTTGTTAAATTATTATTTGCTGGAAAACTTGATGATCACAACTGACTTGGGCAATAGATAAGCCAACGTGCATGGGAGTTTTTACGTAAGCGGTAAAGAGAAATCTCTATCACCTCTTTTTTTTTAAAAGGTTGCTTAACAAATTCTAAATTCTAAAAATGTAAATATCCAAGTAGATGGTAGTTAAATTAAAAGAAACGTAAAACCAATAAAATCAGTTATTTTCCACAAGAACAGAATGTGAAGACAATTTTGGAAAAATAAGTCTCAAAAGTAATATCTTAAGAAAGCTTTACAAAATATAATAGTTATCTAGAAGTAGAAGAAAATAAAAGGTAGGATAGAAATTATTAAGCAGGAGTTAGATGATAAGTTTGCGTTAAAATGAAACTCTACTTAACAAGTGATAACGACGACTCTACTAGCAGCCAAAACACGCCCCTATTGCTACCTGTCGACACACAAATCGTTTAACTCAAAAAAGAATATAAAACTTACAAAAGTAAGCTAAACTTTATCTCTTATCATATACAAAGTAAATCAATCCACTAGGGAATTCAGGGGAATATTCGCCAGCGATGATGTCATGAGATCCTTTCATGACCATGAAGAAGATGAAGAAGAGCGGTCATATGGAGAACAATCAGAGAAGGTTTAGTGACGAGCAGATTAAATCACTTGAGATGATGTTCGAGTCCGAGACAAGGCTTGAGCCGAGGAAGAAGGTTCAGTTAGCGAGAGACCTTGGCTTGCAGCCTAAGCAAGTGGCTATATGGTTTCAGAACAAGAGAGCTCGTTGGAAATCTAAGCAGCTAGAGACAAAGTTCAACATTCTCAGACAAAACTACAACGACTTGGCTTCTCAGTTTGAGTCACTCAAGAAAGAAAAGCAAGCTTTAGTCTCTGAGGTAGTGTTATCTTATCTTAACATGATTTAATTGTTATATACATACTGCAGTTAGGAACTATTATAAATCTCTGTTTTAATTTTTAAGTGAAGCAAATAACATTTCTCTGATGAGCTGTTGTTGTAACTTCTATGCAGTTGGATAGACTAAACGAGGGGATGCAGACAAATCAGGACGACGGAAGACAGTGTTGTGGTGATCAAGCGGTGGTAGCTCTAAGCAGCACGGATCATGAATCAGAAAAGGAAGAGAACAGGAGGCGTGAACCGGAGGAGGTTAGGCCGGAGATGGAGGTGCATGAGAAGGGTTGTCATGATGATGATGATGATGGGTACAACAACAACATCAAGAGAGAGTATTTTGGTGGGTTTGAAGAAGAAGCAAATCATTTGATGAACATTGTGGAACCAGCTGATAGATGCTTGACATCATCTGATGACTGGGGAGGTTTCAAATCAAATACTAATCTCTTGGACCAATCTAGCAGCAATTACCCTTGGTGGGATTTTTGGTCATGAACAATATAAGCTCTTAAGTAAACATATAAGATGAAGAGAAAACTATGTGTTTTTAGTCTTTTGTAGACTAAAAAGATCAAGAGAGAGCGAGATATTGGATAAAAACTCAAATCAAAATTTACAAGTCTGCATCACATGATATAGAGGTGTTAGGTCCAGCAAATTTCTCGTCTGTATAAATTGTGTTAGGAAGAGTTGGTGTATTCTCTTAGTTAGTCGTTTTAATAATGTAGTTAAGTATTTAGCAAAATAAAATAAAATAGTAAGTACTCATCAATGCTTTGTAGCTAAATAGTTAGTGTAAGACTTGATTTGGATGAATAAAGGATCAAAGGCAGAGAATTATCTATGTAATATATTGTCTGTGCATCATTATGTATAGACCAAGACAAGGTTGGGTTTAGTGACAAAACATTGATATGAGGAACACGAGAAGAAGAATAATACCCAGTAAAAAACATCTTCTTAACTCAGAAAGGTTTAAGCACATCACATTTTATTTAAAATTTCGAAATGAAGATATGATGTCCAAAATATTGTGTTAAGTTCAATTTGATTCATATTCGAGCTTTAGTTGATTAACAAGTATTCAAAGTGTGTAAGTGGGAGAAAGAGAATGATGCAAAGCTTTTTGGTAGGGGAATCTTAAAGGCGATCGAGACACAGAGAGGGCTAATTTGCATGCAAGTTGAGTCTACATGACTCCATCAATACACTTTATCAGAATCAAATCTTCACCTAGCTTATTAAAATATTTTGAACTCATCAGTGCATTAGCTAACTAAAGGCGATATTTATTTTACTGTTTTTTTTTTAGTTGATCTTATTTCCTTTTAAGTTGCACAATGATCTGATTTGGAAAACACGAACACAAAATTGTCACTTATCGATGCACTAGTGATCACGCATGAAACTCCGGCCGAATGTCTACTGTGTCTAATATATTGTTTAAAGTTCGAGATCGTACTAAATGCATGTAAACTAAGATGATGATATTCGCTGGTGGCACTAGCATAGGGATTCTCTTAAAGTGATTTTAACTTTTAAAATTGTATATTCGAATTTCCCTCTTTTTCCCTTGATAGATCTTAACTTTAATTTAGTATATCTCGAATACTGGGAACATAGAGAACTAGAAAAGTTAACCCTATCAATTGTATCGAGAGGTTGCCCATTGGCCATACATATCTTAAAAATAAAAACAAAGAAGGGAAGAGGACAGTCAACCTTTGAAGAAAGTATATCAATTGATATCCGGACATAGTTTAGTGTAGACTTTCATAGCATTCTCTCGGGGAAGAAAGAAAAAAAAATGAAATTTGAAGAAAGTATTTGAAGAGAGAATATATAATATTAAATACTTTAGTTTTAAATATTAATGCTTAAAATTCATCTCCGTTTAAACGCTGTTATGATATAAATCTTTTTTTTTTTGAAAAGAGTTATGATATAAATCATAAAACCCGCATAAACACTGTATAATATGAAACAATACGGTTGAATGTCATATAGTGTCTAAATACCGCTTAGATAGACGTCTAGTATTTTATAACACTGATTAAACTACTATAATGTATTGTCATTATTTGAAATTAAACTCATTAAGACATTTTAGTTTGCCCCGTCTAAAAGGGGAATGATCATACTCTAACCTGCAAGGCTACGTTCATATAGAGACACTCCCTTTCAAGAAATTGTCGTTTCCATTACCCAACAAAACTATTGATGGCAAACCCCACTAACATTTTCATGTTTTGTTGATTATCCGGTCAATACCCATAAATGTCGTGTTTGTGGATATTTGTAGAACGTTTGAAAACAATTAGGAAAATGTTTCTACCCTTTAAGTTCAATACACATGCATTTATTACAATTTATATTTGAAAATTTGCATATAACTGAAAAATACTCCCTCCGTACCACAATAAGTGGTGTTTTAGGATTTTGTTTTTGTTTCATAATAAGTGATGTTTACACATTTCTAGAAAAAAATTAATGTCATTTGAATTTTGTAACCAATTACAAAATACTATATATTTTTCTTATTGGTTAAACTAATAATATTTTGTGTTACCAAGACAAATTGCATTAAACTTTGTATTTTCTTAATCTTTGTGAAAAAACCTTAAAACCCTCTTAATATGATACAGAGGGAGTAATATGTTGTTATACTTCTTCAATTACATGTATCATCTAATTTTTTGTAATGATGACCAAACTGTGTATAAGTAGCTCTACAATTTTACTATGAAACATAGTCACATGTTAAAATATGTTGCTATACTTCTTTTACATGTATCATCTAAATTTTTATTATGATGACCAATTGTGTATAAATAGCTCTAAGTTGGGGGGGAAGTTGCAATCCTTGTCAATCTATTTAAATGACCAAGTCTCATCTTTGGACTGATCCTTACTGGGTTTAGACCAAAACCGAAACAAAACAAAACATATACATAATAACCATGACAAAACAAGATAAAGCATAAGTGGATGTTAGATCAACGGACAGGCAGTTCTAATCAGAAACACACGAGAGAGAGATCTGATCGTTGTCGACAAGCACTTAGCAAACGATATTATGTATATGAGACATTATATATGAGATTTTGTGTGTTCACCGAATCATGTGGGACCTTAAATACCCATTGTGTCATTTGGTTCATCTCCTTTAAGCTTGATTAGGTTAGGCGGTATGGTCATTTCTCAACCATTTTCCCACTGAAGCCAAGTGTCCATATGTCAATTATATTACACACAAAACTTGACACGATCACGCAATTCGTCCCTGGAACCTCACACACGTGACGTAACCAGAAAGCGAATGATTCTGACAATTCGAATCTGTAAATAAAATCAACGGCTGAAAACAAATTAAAAGCTCTTAAAGATCCACACAAAATTCATTTACTCTGTGAAAATTAGTCATTATACGTTGTCACGATTTTTTTTATGTTCAATTCAATTTGATTGTTTGTTAACAACTACTAGCACATATATATTCCTTGAGGAATCTTTATAGAGATATAAGAATATTCTAGTTTTAAACACCACGTTTTAGCGGCAGTTGAATTATAAACTGATAGCAACAATCATGTGGCTAAGACAGGATTAATAGTTATCAAAGGTCAACTAATATTTGAGTCGTTTTACCAAAGTATAAGATTATGTATATATAATATAACTGGATAAAAGTAACATATATGATGATCTATAACTAATAATGTTAAGTAATTTATATATATGATATCACAGAAGAAATTTTGTGATAAAATTTATAAAATGAATGGTGGTAAATATTTATATATAAAAATGTCTGATATAAAATAGTAATTACTCTGTACTAAACCATATAGCTGTCAAAGCGTCATCTAGCAAATATAGGGAGGTTAGTAAACTAATATAAGTTTGACTCGTGGATAAGTAGTACCAAGTACAAAAGGACACGCTATCTTGATATTACCTGTTTACAGTTGAGTTTACACTTAACTTTTCCAAATCACGGTTAGTTAAATGACAAGTTTGTCTTGTTGCATTAAAAAAAAATGAAGCGCGCAGCTGTGGGCAAACCCTATTGGAGAACTCATTGATCGCTCCCACGTCCATGGTTGAAAAACGTATTGAGAGTTGGAAAGTGTCAAGCCGTTATAAGTTATATAGTCCTTTTGTAACATTTTTTTAGCAAAAATAAAAGTCATAGTCCTGAATCAAGAACTCGTCAATATTAAAATACTCAACTCTGACGGTTACAATATACAGCAGACACAAAATCATTTTGTATCGGTTACAGTCAAATTGAATGGTAGAATTCTTTATATTGGTTGAAATAAACCTAGGTTTTTAAAACAAAAATGTAGGCAATTAAACCATTTTTCTTATTCGGCAAAACTAGTTATTACCTAGCTTTCCGTGATTCGAGTACAGTACTAACTTCAGTTTTAGATTTTTACTGCAAAGATACGGAACATGGGTTCCACAAAATATGACATCACTCGAAGGAGCATAGATCCCATGGGGTTGGAGAGTTAAAACTCACGCGCCAACGTATGACGGCGCTGGCCGTTAAAACTCGTTTTCTTATTAATCACGGTACCGTATGAACTCTATCATCAATTACAGTTAGTTTTAATATTTTTGTGAACTGCATAAAATAGTACTAACATATAAGTATATTGAAAGAAAAAACTTGATATGAAAGACAACAAAAACTATATGTAAATAAGCAGCTAGGTTTATTGATTGGGATAAGTCAAGTCAACTGGATTACAATTTACTCTCTCCGTTTCATATTACTTGTCGTTCTAGATTTATGCACACATATTAAGAAAACATATGATTTTGTATATTATTAAAATAAAAACACAATTACCTATACATTTAACTATATTTCAACCAATAGAAAAATAAAATAAAAATTCTTATTAATGAATTTTGTATTAAAACTCTAAAACGACACTTATTTTGAAACGATTTTTTTCCCTACAACGACAAATAATATGAAACGGAGGGAGTAACAAATATAATGAATTTCAGTAATACAAGCAGATTCCATGATTTACGTTTTATTCAACGGTCGCGATGATAATTAACTTAGCGTTTGCAATAAGTTAATTGATGTAACCATCACATTATACCTATTTAATAAATTCTTTAGTTTATATTCCTAATCAATAAGATTCATATTTTCATTCATTTGCAATGAAAGCCACATGTTGCAAATCCAAATGTTATGCACTGTTAGTATTACAAATATTCATGTTTACAAATCCATGTTAATTATTTAAACGATTGCATTCAAAGTGGTCTTGCTTTTTTTAAAAACACCATTTGTTTGATGTTTATTTATCAAACAGATCAATGAACAATAAGACTCTCATGTAATCATCTTTATCTTGTGGCTGAACGGTCTTGCTTTTTTTATTCCTTTCAGAAAAATATTGGAATAAAATCTACAAGCACTTTCAAGTTTTCAAGATATTCATCCAAAAGAGATTCACAATCAACGTCGATCGAGTCTGTTGGAATCAAGCTTGGCAACTTTAATTATCTACCTAAGTAATAGGGAATTACTCCCTTTACTCTATGTACATTCTTACATAGGAGTATATTTTATTTCAAAACTTTCTAATAACGAGTTAAATAATCAAATTATTACTTATGTAACTTTGCATATGAATACGCATTTTCAAAACAACTAGGAAAGAGATGGGATTTATGATCAAAAGTTCCGAAAACTTAATTGAGAATTTTATAGTTATGTATGGAATGATTTTTGATATATATATATATAACAATGAACACATTCTTGATGATGACAAAAAAAAGAACACATTCTTGACATAGAGAGGGACAATAGAATAACACACAACTACACAATATATTATTAAAAAACCCCTCTAAATTATATATACTAAAGGAAATCATACATATACAAAGAATATTAAATTTATTTTTTACAAAATGGTAACAGTTTTATTGAGTTCTGATTGTCTATATAAAGACCAAAACCATCTGCTGATCTTTAAGCCCCCACAAACCAAATTACACTCTCTTTTAGTTTCTCTCCCTTCAAGCTTCACTTACGTACATTCCGTTGATCCCCCATGGCTACAGAACTCGAAAGCTCCTTAACCTTTGCCCTTCTGTCCAAATGCAGCGTTCTAAGCCAAACCAATCTAGCTTTCTCTCTCCTCGCCATCGTATTCGTATGGCTCGCCATCTCTCTGTTCTGCTGGACATATCCCGGTGGACCTGCATGGGGCAAATATCTCTCCCGCCGGTTAACTAACAAAACCGGTACGGTTATTCCCGGTCCAAGAGGGTTCCCTTTTGTGGGAAGCATGTCTCTCATGTCCAGCACTCTAGCTCACCGCCGAATCGCAGATGTTGCAGAGAAGTTCGGAGCCAAACGGCT
The DNA here is from genome assembly GCA_012274485.2 of Sinapis alba. Classification (NCBI taxonomy): domain Eukaryota; kingdom Viridiplantae; phylum Streptophyta; class Magnoliopsida; order Brassicales; family Brassicaceae; genus Sinapis; species Sinapis alba. The sequence goes on along the minus strand of MU106765.1, from coordinate 27,475 downwards.
CTTAGCTTTCAGCTTAGGTGAGACCCGCGTGATCGTCACGTGCAATCCCGACGTTGCTAAAGAGATTCTCAACAGCTCTGTTTTTGCTGACCGGCCGGTTAAGGAATCAGCTTACTCTCTGATGTTTAACCGGGCGATTGGTTTCGCACCACACGGTGTTTACTGGCGAACACTGCGAAGGATCGCTTCGAACCATCTCTTTAGTCCGAAACAAATCAGACGAGCCGAGACACAGAGGCGAGTGATCGCTAGCCAGATGGTGCGGTTTCTTGAGAAACAGAGCACTAACGGTTTCTGTTTTGTTCGTGAGTTGCTTAAAACGGCGTCGCTTAACAACATGATGTGCTCTGTTTTCGGACAAGAGTACGAGCTTGATCAAGACCATGTTGAGTTACGTGAATTGGTCGAAGAAGGCTATGATTTGCTCGGAACATTGAATTGGACCGATCACCTTCCTTGGTTATCGGAATTTGATCCACAGAGAATCCGGTCTAGATGTTCCTCACTCGTACCGAAGGTAAACCGGTTTGTATCCCGGATTATATCCGAGCATCGTAATCAAACCGGTGATTCGCCTCGTGATTTCGTGGACGTCCTGCTCTCCCTGCATGGCGCTGATCAATTATCCGACCCCGACATAATAGCCGTTCTATGGGTAATTAAATTATATAAGTCCAATAAAACATGAATTTTATAGACGGAATGTAACATGTGGTAGGATAAATAAAGCATTAAAATATATTGACAGATTTTATTTAAATTTTTGAGTACTTATAAATACTATATTGTAGTATTTATTATGGTTATATTATTTTCATAGGAGATGATATTCAGAGGAACGGACACGGTGGTGGTTTTGATCGAGTGGATCCTCGCTAGGATGGTGACTCATCCAGATATTCAATCAACGGTACAGGCTGAACTTGATTTGGTGGTCGGAAGATCAAGAGCTGTAGATGAGTCTGACTTGGCTTCACTTCCATATCTGACGGCTGTGGTGAAAGAAGTCCTGAGAATGCATCCTCCTGGCCCACTTCTTTCATGGGCCCGTTTGGCCATAACAGACACGGTCGTTGATGGTCGTTCTGTTCCGGCAGGGACCACAGCAATGGTGAACATGTGGGCTATAGCGCATGATCCACACGTGTGGGTCGATCCTTTGGAGTTCAGACCCGAGAGATTCGTGACGAAAGAAGGTGAGGTGGAGTTCTCGGTTCTTGGGTCGGATGTGAGACTAGCGCCTTTCGGGTCTGGTCGTAGGATCTGTCCCGGGAAGAATCTTGGTTTGACAACCGTTACGTTCTGGACCGCGACGCTGTTACATGCATTTGAATGGGGACCGTCAGATAGAAACGGCGTTGACTTATCTGAGAAACTAAGGCTTTCCTGTGAGATGGCTAATCCTCTTGCTACTAAACTGCGCCGTAGACTCACTTAAGGTTTTAACACTTTGATACGTGAGATGTTTCTTTGTGCGTGTGTGTTGTGATTTGTGAGTCTGAAAGGTGTGTGATGTGTCTCTATTATTGTAAATACAATGAAAAGTCATTTAAATTGTTGTGTTCTAAATTTAAATACGTACACTGGTACACAGCAGTTAATTTTAGTAATTAGTATAATCCTACAATATAAGGAAAACATTCACCATATATAAACTACTTGGGTTTATAATACTGGAATGTGTTCCTAATCCATTCTTTAGCTGAGCGGATTATGTGTAACCCGCAGGTGTTTGACCCTTAAAAACTCTCCTAATCTACTAAACAACTCTTTACATTTATTTTTAACAGAATTTTGGAATAAATTCTATTATAATTCAAGATTGCAATCTCATATTAAATTAGCAAATCTATTTCGTGGTTACGGTGAACGATCTTTCAGATTATACATACTCTTGCAATTGTTTACCCATTTTAAAACACATGTAATCCACGCTTCGATTTTTAAAGATAAAACAAATTAAACTATATTTCTTGACAGCAAATATTAACTAAAGAATAATATTCTCATATTTTTTGTTCGAATAATCCAGTACTATCCATGAAAACAACAGCAATACAAGAACAAGTAAACTAATTATACAAATACTGATTTACATTATGAAATCGAATTATTTCAAATGGACATGCTAAATAATAAAAAAAACATTCGTCAATCCTTGTATCCTTAAAATGCCAAATAAATAAATAAATAAATTAGCCGACAATATAAAGGCTGATACATGTGGAAAGTTTTTGCTAGAAATACAGAATGCGTTGTTTTCACATTTCGGTTAACATATATAGTAAGTTGATTTTCTTGTATATTACACAAATATAGTAAGTTGATTTTCTTGTATATTACACAAATATAGTAAGTTCATTTTCTTATATATTACATTCATTCCTTCATCTTTATCAAAGTTGTATATATGTCATGCTTTCTCCTTCTTTCGGCATGCCACACCCATTTCCATTAGAAAACCCATTTCATTTTGTCTAGGTGATTGTTTAAATAGTTAATGATAGTAACATAAAACCCATGCTATTGTGATATGACACGGGCCTGGTTGCTACGGGTCAGTCACATAAAGATAAATCAGACACCATTCAAGGGCCAACTAATTTCATAGAAAATGCCATTATTACAAACACACAAAACCTAAATAATATTACAACATTATGAAACACAGCGATGGATCTTTCTCTCAACATAATTGTTTTTTTAAGCAGTCTGCTTGTTGTTGTTGTAGAATCTGAGAAAGAAAGCAACGCCGAGAATCAAGAGAGGAATCAAGTATACAAGCATCTTGTTTCCAGATTCTTCTTTCGTGGTTTCAGCCGTAGATTCCTTCTCCCACGGCGGAATATACTTCGCCGTCACCGGGACAGTTGACTTGTCAACGTCACCAATATAATACTTCTTCATCGTGTCTTTCGCTTCATTGCTGTGGTTCACATCGTCAAAATCAGTCGACGCGTCCTTTCCTTTATTTTTCAAACAAGTCACAAGATTTTTTTTTTTTTAAAAACGACAGAAAGTCAAAAAGAAAAACCAATGGTTAACTATACGTACCGGTGACGGCGAGGAGAACGTTGTCACCACCGGGATGTTCGTCTATGAAACTGCTGACGTCATAAACCTGTGGATTTCACTTGTTTTGTAAAAATGGTAGATGAATAAAAATAGAGGGTTTTAGAGAATTTTATTTTTTGGTTGAGACCTTTCCGTGGATGAGAATCCAACAATCATTCTTGCACTTATGTTTAGCCACATCATGAAACGAGATAAGCTTGGCCATTGATTACTTTCTGATGCTCTTGCCTGCGAGAAATGAACCTGAAATGGAGGACATTTATATAAAGTTTCATTAGACTGAAACAGAATCAAGAAGGTATAAGATGGTAAAAGGGAAGAGCTTATACAAGCACGAACCAATATACAACAGAGCGCAACTTCTCGAGACCACACGCCTCTGTTTATATCGTAAGTTGTGAAGCTCTTGAATATTGCTACTTCTTGATTTTCTTTTTAAAAAAAAAAACTAATTACGGTCTTTGTTTTGTAGCTGTGAGAGAAGAGGGTAAATAATTAGTTTATTTCTCAACTTTTGAAAATGGAGGAGGAACGAAGCAACTTAAAGTTGACCCTCTTTCGATTTTTACCTATAATTTATTTATTTACAGAGTAAGGAGATGAAAGAAAGGTAAAGAAAATGGTACCTACCATAGTGAAACGTGAAGAATATGCCTCAAAGTGGTCAGCGACCTCAGGTAGGTTGGTGAGGTTCTTCACGTTTTATTTTTCTCGAAAACAAGTCAAAGCACCATTGTTTGTTTTGTTTAACCTTCTGAGAAAAGCCTCAAAGTCACTTTTCTCATCAGGCCCAATAACGCAAGAAAGATTTTCAACTTATATATCTCTTTTCATACTTCGAAATTTTTTTAGAATTTTGAAACAAGATAATTACAAACTAAATTTGGCAAGGATCAAAATCCTTCTACAAGCATAGACGAAGAGTTCACAGAACGACCATCCAAAAACAAAAGCCCAAACAAGTATGTCAGAAACAAACTTATAAACAAAGATCTTATTAGAAGAAACAAGGCTACAAACAAAAGTTCTAAAACTTTAAACGCTAAAAGAAAAGGATACTAAAACACGAACCACATGCACTTTTTTCATGAGCTAAAGTTGAACCCAACAAGAAAAGATCCGAGAAGTGCCCAAGCCGAAGGTAGGCCTTACTCGATCCCAACAAGTAACAACTTATAAATCTCTATATATCCGTAATCTTTTTTAGTATCAAACACAAATTTTCCAATTTTTAAGATAATTTTTAACAATTTCTTTCCTGAACATTGATTTTAGAAGGAAAATTTGATAATAACATTGGCCTTTCTGATAGTAATAATATGATGAAACGATTAAATGATTATTGTTTGACAAAAGGGCGGTACAAGTTATATAAAAACTCCGTTTCAATAAACGGATTAAAGCCTCCATATGAGTGACAAGGTTATAAAAAGCTTAGAGAGAAGAATCATAAACCACTAACCCCACTCATTTTTGTTCTTATTCTTTTTTTTTTTTCTCTTTTTAATAAATTGAATTTATTGTAAATAAAACCCAAAACCCTTAAACTTTTTATTTGGTTTTCTTTTCCTTTTCAGAAATAAATATTATTTTTCTCAGTTGGTGTATCCGCCGTCATTATTACCGTAATCCTTGACGTGGAAACCATTGCCAGAGCCAGGTTTCCGGGAGATTCTAAGATGAACACCAGGATCATGATGAGTAGCCATCGAGTTGTAAACAAGAGAGTTGTTTATCATCTGAACGTTACTGTTCATAAATGCTTTCATCGGGAGATTACTATTATTGGTATTATTATTAGGGCTCTTAGTGGTTTTCTTCTTCCCTTCTCCTTCATCACTGCTGCTGCTGCTACTACTGCTTTGAAGTCGCCGTCCCTTCTCTCCAGTGCCATGTAAACCCCTAGAGGAATGTGGTCCTGCTCCTCCGGTTTTGTTGCTTGAAGGAGATCGTAGGATCTCCATTACAGCACCTTTGTTTTGTCCAGCAATGGTGATGGCTCGTGTGCCCATTATGTTTTCAGAATCAGAAAAAGGTTGCTGATGAGTCCTCTTGGTGTTGTTGCCTTGATGGTTATGGTTATGGTTATGGCTCTGGTTATGATGATGATTTGGTTCTTGAAGTTGGCTTGTTTTCTCGGCCGTGAGAATGTTTTTCTGAGTGGTTTCACGTTCGGAATGTAACTGAGGAGGTGGGAGAGAGTAAGGAGAGAGTGGTCTCGGTGATGGTACTTTTCGAAAACTCTCTTGTTCAGACTTCATTGACCTAGTCGAATGAAATGGACTCGGTGGTGAAGTTGGTTTTCGCGGTGGAAAGGCTTCTTGAACCTCCTTGGGAGATGGTGGCGGCGTGTATGACGACCGAGGAGGTGGTGGTGGGGGAGACGGAGACGGAGACGGAGACGGAGACGGAGACTTAGCTTTTGGTGGGGTCGGTGGTGACATGTGATGGCTCGGCGGTGAATGATATGGGGACCGTTCCTTAGGAGGTGGAGGTGGAGGAGTTTGCTGACGTGGTGGGGAAGGAGGCTGACGTGGAGGTGAAGGAGGTCGTTGCTGACGTGGAGGCGAAGGAGGCTGTTGCTGACGTGGAGGTGACGGTTGTTTCGCCGGTTGTCTGACTACAACCTGACGGTTAGGTGTTTGTCGAGGTGGTGGTGGAGGTGGGTCGCTTGAGCCTTGTGATGTAGGCCTAGCGATGCTAGCGAGACGGAACCATGGACGAACGTTAGACATTGTAATTTTCAATATGAAATGTAAGATGTTATTATCACAATGTTACAACTTTGATATGTAACCAAAACGTATATATAGACAAGTGTGTTGAATAAAAGCCAAGTACAAGACACGTGAAAGAAAAGAATGTAAATGGAGAAGAAAGGTATCAGATTCATGCAATAAGATTTCCAGCTTGCAAAAACCACATTTTACGACTGGTATCAATCGTTAAGTGTCATTTCTAAGCTTCTCTCCTGTAATTTAATTTTCACCGTTAAATGGATTAATTTAGATTCCATAATTTGGTTAAATTAATTTCATTTTAAAAGATTTATAGACGTGCCAGTTCGAGTTGCAAATTATTCCCTTTCCAATTATATTTTAATAATCATTGAATAAAGAGATTAGTGTTTCTCCACTGGTTTGAGTCACAAATTATTCCCATATTCTCCCTATTTTCGATTTGACGACTAATAAATTATATTATAATATACCAAAACAACAATACTTATTTATACGAACGGTTGATATTATTTCATTTAAGTTGATTTTTTGGCAACTCAGCTTTTATCCAAGGATTATTAAAATATCAATGGAAAGGGAAGCTTCAGAAACCAACATCGAATACTGATGAGCGGTAGAAAGTATTTCTGCGCTAAGCATCTTCTTCAGCTTTTCTTTTAAATTTTTAATATTCATAAATTTAAAATTTGTGAAATGTATTGGTCACTACTACGAGGCTGAGCCACTAATTTAATTCTTTCATTTAAGAAAGCATATACAATGATTTAAAACGTTTTATAGGCTGTGCTTATTGGGCATCAGAAGTACCCATCTCAAGTATAGCATCACAAATGTCAGTTATTTTGCATTTTATTAAGTCATTATATATATATATATATATTATTAAATAAGAAGAACATGAAAAAGTATTGCAAAGATGAATAATAATCCATGTTGTGAAGATGAAAATTTGATGGCCCCGTAAAGAAGAAAATACAAACATGATCTACCTTATAGGTTGATGTATATTGAACCTTAGATATTCTTTTGGGACCATCAAAGGAAAAGACAAATACATTGAAAACTATAGAGCCATACTCATTGTCCTCTTGCGTTTTCGAGTGTCTAAAAGGTATGTTTGCTTAAAGATGTGAAAATTATTAAAGAAGCTGGTTCTAGCGACTAAGAAGGAATCTGGAGGTGAAGGTATTATAAACACGAAGCGAAGTTTGGCAAACAACACATTTACTTAATCAACAAAAAAAAAACATTCAAATGTCTTTTACAATAGGAATTAGGAGAAACAATATTGGAACGTCTAAACACTATTGGGCCTTTCATAATAGGTCTCAGAACAAAGACTGCTACTCGCTCAAGTAATGCCAAGAAAACCCACTTGTACCTTTTAACAATCTTCTTATTCATTGATGCAACATGTACCATAGCACTAAGTAGTGAAAAGAGAAAAAAAAATCATTTGATTAAGAACATTATTAACCCGGAGTTCTTATGGTGGGGTTCTTATTGTAATTTAAGAACCGGTTCTTAATTTAATAAAGAAAAAATTAAGAACTGATTCTTAAATAAGACATTTAAGAATCGATTCTTAATTTTTTATTTGTTAAAGTTAAGAACCGATTCTTAAATTACGCTAATAACTCCACCCTAAGAACCTGCGGTTAATCATAACCTTGTATTAAGAGTTCGATACACTACATAAGGTAGGGAAAGTCAAAAGCTCCAAATGGTTGTGTTCTATGTTAGTCTGTAATTAGAATGGTACTGCAATATGTGCTTGAATTTTAAGTAGCTTATAATGACAAAAGGTTGGATTCTCTCTCTAGACCATCCAATTGTTCAGGGCCATAAGAGCAATTTTAAATTATTCAGAAACATTTAGAAGTTTAGGAGAAAGAAAGAGAATGCACAAGAAAGAAAAAAAAGGTTTTTCTTCATCAAGGCAGAGAAGAGTGATTGTTGTGATTGCAAAGCTCTTGGCTGATAGCTTTCTCCAGCCACGTTTCAGCATCTTCCATCATCTCAGGGCTTAACCGAACCATGAGAACACAGAACTCTGTTTGGCTAAGAGCACCATCTCCGTCGAGGTCCCCTTCTCTAACCATTCCTTGTGCATCTTCCTTGCTCATTCCTTCAATCCCAAGTACCCTTGAGTTTCTCCTTAGACTCTCAGCTGTGATCAGATCTCTCTCTGGATCCGCTAGCAATCTGAAACCTTTGCATAGCTCTGATACAAACTCTTCAACGTCCATTTTCTCCGCCATGATCGGTAACATATCTTCGTATTTGGTCTCCATCTTCATGGTACTAGTAGTAGTTTCTAGTACAAGAGGTTTCTTGCTTGGTGGTTCCATTAGAGAGAAGATAATTTGTGAACTGTTTTGAGTCCAATGAGGGTAGATATACAAAGTGTGAGTTGGACTATGTGTACAGATGTGGTTGTCACGTCTGAACATAATCGTGTGGTCTATAAACTCTCTTCTTGAAACTATCGATGTTGGATAATGAGAGTTGAAGTGATCCAACGGCTGTGATCACATCTCTATATGATTTGTTTTGGTGTGAACGAAGACACCTGGTTATTAGGTAGCTTCGTAGAAACTTCGAATGGGCCATGAATACAACGTATTCCGACTCTAATTACTATCATCACCAAGTTGAAAGAGAAGAGATAGTTACGTAAATTACGCAGAAATTTCGTTTTCTTGATTTCTTGGGTCAGATCTTTCGATTTTTTTTGTTTTGTTGTTGTAGACTTGAAGTGTCATGTTTATGAATTGGATTCTCTTACTATGATAACGACACATCTTTGTATGCGAATATTTTAATTCGTATAGTTGACTCAATCCAATGAGTTATAATATTTATTCATATAAAGCGAGCATGCGCGAATAAGTCCAAGATCTCTTGTATAGCAGGAGAATATCGCGTTTGGTTTATTTTTAAAGTATTGTGAGAATTTCCCGAATAAGTCTTGTGTCTATATGCTAGTTATTGGTTATTCAAAGCCCGTACATCTAAAATAGTTCAATATCGAACAACTGTCACACAAAAACATTAATATAACGAACCCCAAGAAAAAAATCGTGTTTAGTTGGGTGGGAACTCTATGAGTGGCACCTCGTTATTCAAGTCATTAACACAACAAATATCATTATTATTCTCCTTAGAATATAATATCCAATGAGGTTACATGACTTTTCCATCATAAATAAGTTATTCATGGAATCGAATATCATTATGCAGTACATGCGATGTCACGTACGGGTAATGGCATGAGGAAAAGTTGAATTCATTTCGAGAAACGAAAGCTGCTAAGATCCATCATTTACCTTATCTCTTTCAAATTGCTAGTTACTCATTCCAANATACACTACATAAGGTAGGGAAAGTCAAAAGCTCCAAATGGTTGTGTTCTATGTTAGTCTGTAATTAGAATGGTACTGCAATATGTGCTTGAATTTTAAGTAGCTTATAATGACAAAAGGTTGGATTCTCTCTCTAGACCATCCAATTGTTCAGGGCCATAAGAGCAATTTTAAATTATTCAGAAACATTTAGAAGTTTAGGAGAAAGAAAGAGAATGCACAAGAAAGAAAAAAAAGGTTTTTCTTCATCAAGGCAGAGAAGAGTGATTGTTGTGATTGCAAAGCTCTTGGCTGATAGCTTTCTCCAGCCACGTTTCAGCATCTTCCATCATCTCAGGGCTTAACCGAACCATGAGAACACAGAACTCTGTTTGGCTAAGAGCACCATCTCCGTCGAGGTCCCCTTCTCTAACCATTCCTTGTGCATCTTCCTTGCTCATTCCTTCAATCCCAAGTACCCTTGAGTTTCTCCTTAGACTCTCAGCTGTGATCAGATCTCTCTCTGGATCCGCTAGCAATCTGAAACCTTTGCATAGCTCTGATACAAACTCTTCAACGTCCATTTTCTCCGCCATGATCGGTAACATATCTTCGTATTTGGTCTCCATCTTCATGGTACTAGTAGTAGTTTCTAGTACAAGAGGTTTCTTGCTTGGTGGTTCCATTAGAGAGAAGATAATTTGTGAACTGTTTTGAGTCCAATGAGGGTAGATATACAAAGTGTGAGTTGGACTATGTGTACAGATGTGGTTGTCACGTCTGAACATAATCGTGTGGTCTATAAACTCTCTTCTTGAAACTATCGATGTTGGATAATGAGAGTTGAAGTGATCCAACGGCTGTGATCACATCTCTATATGATTTGTTTTGGTGTGAACGAAGACACCTGGTTATTAGGTAGCTTCGTAGAAACTTCGAATGGGCCATGAATACAACGTATTCCGACTCTAATTACTATCATCACCAAGTTGAAAGAGAAGAGATAGTTACGTAAATTACGCAGAAATTTCGTTTTCTTGATTTCTTGGGTCAGATCTTTCGATTTTTTTTGTTTTGTTGTTGTAGACTTGAAGTGTCATGTTTATGAATTGGATTCTCTTACTATGATAACGACACATCTTTGTATGCGAATATTTTAATTCGTATAGTTGACTCAATCCAATGAGTTATAATATTTATTCATATAAAGCGAGCATGCGCGAATAAGTCCAAGATCTCTTGTATAGCAGGAGAATATCGCGTTTGGTTTATTTTTAAAGTATTGTGAGAATTTCCCGAATAAGTCTTGTGTCTATATGCTAGTTATTGGTTATTCAAAGCCCGTACATCTAAAATAGTTCAATATCGAACAACTGTCACACAAAAACATTAATATAACGAACCCCAAGAAAAAAATCGTGTTTAGTTGGGTGGGAACTCTATGAGTGGCACCTCGTTATTCAAGTCATTAACACAACAAATATCATTATTATTCTCCTTAGAATATAATATCCAATGAGGTTACATGACTTTTCCATCATAAATAAGTTATTCATGGAATCGAATATCATTATGCAGTACATGCGATGTCACGTACGGGTAATGGCATGAGGAAAAGTTGAATTCATTTCGAGAAACGAAAGCTGCTAAGATCCATCATTTACCTTATCTCTTTCAAATTGCTAGTTACTCATTCCAACTTCAAGTATTCACCCATGCGATACTTTTGATATTTTAAATTTATAGTTATTTTTTGTTTTATATTCATCACATAGTCAAACATAAATAAACATCGTAAAAAAGAAACATAAATAAACATATAACATAAGATTTAAATAATTAAGATTTATTGTGTGGAAATCATATATATATATATAGGATCTCATCCTTATGCTATTTTGATTTTTTCAGTTTCAGAATGTGCTAATACCTACTATTTTCTATGACATTGTTCTTGTAGTTACCAGTATAGAACTTAACAATCACAAGTTTTCTATCGAACTTGGAGGTCAATGAAAATAAACTGAGTCGTTCTGAATTCAAATCAGTATTGAGAATGATGGCGATAACTATTTAAATATATGGTTTTTGGTTAAAAGAAAAATATATATGGTCTTTGAAAAGATTATATTACAGCAACTTATGAATCGAGAAGATATCATGAATATTCTTTGATGAAAACCCTTTTATATACGGTGCACACACACAAAAAAAAAAAGAGAACACTTTTATATACAGATAGAAGAAACGATGAATACATATATCATGTAACCATCAAGAAATTTGCATTCACATATTCTTCTACCTATACATAACTCCATTATACATGTATCCTAATAAATCCACACCCAAAGTGAAAAACCAACCCGAATTACCGTCAAACACAGTTATTTAACATTTAAAAATAAATACTGTTTAAGAAGAAAAAAGAGAATAAAATACTATGTTGTGATAGTTAAGTTCTGACAACTTTAACTAAAGTACCCCATGTGACTATGTAAGGCAAAATATCATGAAAGAGAATTAGAAAGCTAATTTCATAATCTCTTTTGATCATTTTGCTTCACCATGAAGATCCTCCACCTGTAGTACTGAACATCCCACTCCAGTATCCATTATTAGGGCTTGAATTATTATTATTATTAGGATTACCATGACTCTTCTGTTGTTGATTATCATCATGATCAACTTCTTGTGTTATGCTTGATGAAAGCTCCTTCATTTGATCCCCAAAAGGAAACAAACCCCTACCTTGATGATGATCACTATGAGCATCACCAGAACTATTGTTGTTGTTGTGTCCAAGGCCTTGATGATCAGTAGAGAAAGAGAGATTACTTGTTTTGTAATCCACCATCGTTGGAAACCCTGAAGAAGTGTACATGACATTGTTTGAAGAATCCATCATTGGACCAGAAGGCATAAAAGAGTTGATCCCTGATCTTGATGAAACATTAACTCCTGTTCTTAAAAGCTCAAGAGCTGAAACAGAAGATGAGGAAGAACCATAGAGAGAAGATGAAGATGACGGCTGTGGATGAGACATGTTGCCATTTCCTTCCATCTTATGCATCTGAAGAAACTTAGACATGTGAACATGTTGATGGTGATGTTGGTCTTGCATGACAGGGAAAGACAATAAGTTGAGATCTTGTGATGACCCTTTTGATTTATTAGAGATTTGGTTTGAGAAGATAATTGGTGGGTTTAGATCTGGAAGTGTTGTACTCAAGCCAAGTGAAGATGGTATTGTCTGAAGAATGTTTGATGATGATGAAGAAGAAGATGATCTCTTGTTCTTTCTTGAACTTCCTCCGACAGGAACATTCCTAAGAGATCCACCTTCGGTCCAATACCTTCGACAACCTTTGCAGAAATATCTTGGTTGCGTGAGACTATAGTTGTTGTAGTAACAAAACTTTGTGTTGGTTGAGTTACATCTTGGACAATTTAGTTTCTCTTGTGGTCTTGCTTTCCTCTCCACCACAACCGGCGTATTGTTGTTGTTGCTTACGCCGGAGACGGTGGCTCCTGCGGCTGAGACGCCGCCGCTGGATGTCAGAACGGTGTTTGGCCTTGGATTGGACGTGGTGTTTGATTGATGAGTGTTGTTATTAGGAATCATAATATGCTCCATTGGTTTTACGTTCATCATTTCTTGGAAGCCCTAAAACATTAAAGTTGAAAGAGCTAATTAGAGAAACCCAAAAAAGGAGCTAAGATATAGTTTAATTTTGAAAACCGATATCATCAATATATACCACAAGGTTTCATAAATTATATAACAAGCTGATTAAGAGATAAACATGTGGTTAATTTGCATCATGCTTCTCAATTTTAAGCACTGGTCAAACAGAAAAATGAAACATGTACATTAAATTATCCTTGTTTGGTGTCCTATAGAGCTATATAAAATTTGGTGTATACTGAAAAAGATGAACACCAAGAACAAAAGGGCAAATAACAAAATATGACTTTTAATATTATTCTATCCATTCATTTTTCAATATATAGTTAATGATTAGTGACATTAAAAGGCTGAGAAAATGTGTTGTGAGCTATAATATATCCCTAATTTTTATTTCCAATCTCGAAACCTTAAAAATTATAAACTCCCATGCATATTTTCATTGAAATATGTAATACTCTTAAGAAATATCTCTCTGTCAAAAAAAGAAAAGAAATATCTTTGTATCATCTTTAACCACAAACACATATCATCACCAAGATGTTCATTATATAATAACGACAGATGCACACACATAAATATGCATATAATTAAGTATGAAATCTTTCATGGAGCTTTCATGAAAGAGAAAAAAGGAAGAAGTATTTAAGAATTAAGAATGAAGAAGAAGTACAGAAGAGAAGAGGCAAAGGAAGATTTTATAAGTACCTGTGTCCACTTCGTAGCGTCCATGACGACAAAGAGAAAGCAAGAGAAAGAGAGATAGAAAGATATGTGTGGGTTTTGAGTAAAAGGCCAAAGAGAAGAATGTTTTTGAGACTTTTTTTTGCCTTTTGCTTTGTTTGTGAGTGATGGCTCTTATATGCGTTGCCTTTCACTTTATGGTTGATGAAAAATGAGCCAGCGAAGAAGACGGAGAAGAGTAGCACCCAATTTTTAACTTATTACTAAGAGAATAAATCTGCCTTTCTTCTTCAACTAGAGAATATATCTAAGTAAACATTTTTTTTTTGTTCTCATGCATTTTAAATAGAAGAACCCATAATAAAAAATATACATATTTTAGTGAATTTGGTTCTATTGGACTATATTTTGAATATGATTTATTGAATGTTAAGTATATTGAAAATATATTCTCAATATATTATATGTCTGATAACTTAAATGTAAAAAAAAGTTTTTTGCTGAAAGTGACATTTGGCATTAATTATGTAATTTAGATGATCATAGTTATGAACTAAAACATATGCCTAATGACTTCAATATAAAAAATTGGATCAGCGTGTTTTTGCTGAAAATGATAAATTGGCATTATGCCATTTAGGTGATCATTATGAACTAAATTGTCTGATTTAGAGATTATATTATGATTTGTAATTTCGTAGTATCATCCGCCCAATTCGGGAGAAACCTATGGACAAAACTTTTCAGAAATTTTCGGTTTTAAAAAGAAGGAAAAAGAGAAAGTTGGGTCTGTTGATTTTGACTAGTGATGATATCTCGTGACCGGTCTCTCTTGGTAGCTCTTTCTGGTCCCTCTGAAATAAAATATACTTTTCTAAGAGAAAAATCGTGTGTAAGGAATTATGTCCTTCTGTAAATTTAATATATTTTAAAATAAAATATAAAACTCCTTTGTGCATTGTATTATATAATGCAGTGTTAGTGGAAGTATGAGTTGTATGCAGTATGCTATTTCTTGGCCTCCCATTTTGTGATTGCTTACTATATGTTGTGATCCATCAAATCGCATAGCTATATTTTTTAAATCCCAATACCATACCTATATGTACATTCACCACATGTATTGCGTACATGTGATTAGTGGCTTTGACACCTAAATTTAGCTCGAATTGACTATAGTATTCAGTCTTATATTATAATATATATATATATATACTGGTACCGATCTAGATTTTATGAAACTGATGAGATTAATGAAATATTGAAAATCCAAAAGCAAAAGAATGATTATACTGGGTTGTAAGTGTGTTATTTTGATTAAAAAATTTGAACATTTTGATTAGACAAAAATTCAAGATCATGATAGTTATCTTATAACGTTTGGTAATTTTTTATTCTGCTATACAATCTTGCAACTGAAAATGTAGTCTTTAAAATAAAATATGTCATCCTACTATTCCTTTGTATGATTGATTATGACATCTCATAATGCATGTTACCAAACTAAACCAATATTTACTTACAGTTACGTTTACTTACCAATATATTTGGCTTTTCAGATGTAGTAAAGGGTCACTTTATCATACATATCTAAAGTTGAGTATGATTTTAATTTTTAACGAAAGTGATAAAGATCAAGATGTTCTATGTTAAAAATCTAAAGTGAAATATGACATTCTCTAGTCTATACACGTAACCTCAAGTCCTTAGCCATGTAACTTGTAAGCTTTTAGATAATGATACTACACGACTTAAATCAATAGGCTATCTTTTTACAATTATACAACGAATTATTAATACCAAAGGGAAAATTATTAATAAAACAAGTAGTATAATTTTGTATCTACATCGATTTTTCAAGGAGATGAATTTTGAAAAAGAGGAGGAGGGAGAGAGAGAGAGTAGAAGAATTAGGAAGGAGAAGACCGACAGGAAGCGACAAAACGGAGGTGGAGACAGGGTCCCACAGTCCGTGGCGTGATTGAGATTTGGTCCCACTGTTCCAAATCTACTTTTATTTTACTGATGTTGACATCTGTCTTCTCTTACCCAACACCCTCACCCACCCAATCTTTATCTCTCCATATTTCGTGTCGTTTCACTGTTCCAGCTTCTTCTCGCGTGCCGTTTTCCTTAACGACTTAACAGTTGCCACATGTCCTTAAGCCCAATATTAATTATACGAGGCCCATTAGTTACATATTGTTATCACGTAATAGGCACGATATTAATTATACAATGCCCATTAGTTAGTTACATATTGTTATGTAACAGGCCCGATACTAGTAAGCAGCTAAACGACGTCGTTTATAGTGATGTGTATATCATCGCCTAACATGGAAAGGTTGCAACTGTGCGAGGAAGACGATGGGAACAGCTGTAGCGGCGCCATGGAAGCAGCTTCTCTTTAGTGCGATCGAGGCCAATTCTCACCTAAAACACTCTTCCTACGCTCAGCTCGTATGTATTTTCTTCTATATCTAGTTAGTATTGGTTTCACGTATACTAGTAGGATCGATGTTCCGTCATTTTTTGTTGATATTTGTATAGGCGACGATTGGTGTTAATGGACGCCCTTCGAATCGCACCGTCGTATTCAGGTGATACGATTGGTGTTAATTTCTCTGTTTCCGTGTTTTGATTGGTTGTGTGTTGTTTTGGTTAGGGGATTTGAAGAGAACAGTGATAGGATTCAAATCAACACCGATCTTCGTAGTCGCAAGGTATTAGACAATTTTTCAGATTGTGTTTAGGCATTTGTTTTTAGTTGAGTTTGGCTCTGTTTTCGTGTTTGTGATTTTCTGCATTTTTTTTTTTTTGCAGATTCAAGAGTTTAAGCTGTGTCCGTTCTCTGAGGTGAGTAATCTCTTAAGCTTGGGTTAGATTACATTATAAGATAATTACGCTTTGGTTTCAAACCGGTGTTTTTTTTTTTTTTTAAAGATGTGTTGGTATTTCTCGGATACTTGGGAGCAGTTTCGGATCAATGGAAGGGTTGAGGTCATTGATGCATCGAGTTCTGACCAGAACAAGCTTCAGGTCGGAGATACATAACTGAGCAATGTCTTGGAAAGGAAGAAATACTTATTTGATTTCTTGTTGTAGCTAAGAGAGAAGGCTTGGTTTGCTAATTCTCTAAAGTCAAGGCTGATGTACATCTGTCCTGCGCCTGGTACTCCTTACAACAGTGAGCAACCAGATCAAGAAGTTAAGTTAGATCCCTCAAGTGGTCCAGTTGCTGATTACTGTCTAATGCTTCTAGAGCCAGAAAAGGTTTCTATTTTCTTTTCTTTTCTTTTTTGTTTAATTTCTTTTTTTCTGATGTCCCCTACTTAGAAGCTCGCAGATTGTTTCATTAGTGATGTCTCTTGATGACAGGTTGATTACTTGAATCTGAAAAGTAATCAGAGGCTTTTGTTTTCATCGATGATTAATGAAGCAGGAGCGAAGTGCTGGACTTCTGAAAAGGTTAACCCATGATTATGTTTTAAAAATGCCTGAGATGGTAATTAAAGTATATCTTATATGTCTGGTGTAGCAATTCGTAATATTTTCATTCTTGGCTTTCAAACAGTCTACTGTGTATCTTTGCTTCTTGTTTGTTGGATCATACTGAAAAAAGAAATCTGAATAAAAAATTGTGAATCTTTCTCTTCTATACCATAGTCTCTCTATCCCTTTGAATGAATGACATTTCATTTGCTCTAGATTAGACGAATAAGAGTAGGCAAATGGAAGCTTCTAATTCTCTTTCTGTGGTTGTTACCAAAAAGATTCTTCTTCCCCTGTCATCATTTGTTAATTTCGATGAAGCTTAGCACTTTGGTAGATCTGCAGGAGGATCAGGTAGACTCTCAAGCACCGTCTTGCCATTTTTCACTATAAACATTGTGCTCATTCCCCATGTTTGATGGATGTCGAAATGGCAATGCAATAACCAGAGCCCTGTTTCATTAAAAGAAATTTATCAGCAAAATGTTTTGTGGGTTTGTGATGCTAAGGAGTGCTGTGAAAAACAGTACCTGGATTGTCAGCAACAAACCGAATTGCAGCCCATCCTCCTACTGGGACTCCAATGGTGTTCAGGTAAGGAGGATCCTCAAGGTTAAACCGTGCTGTTTGTTCATCATAGTTTCCTGTGCCATAGCCAATTACATAGAAGCTATGCCCGTGAAGATGAATTGGATGATTTTCAGTTGTGAGAGTGCCAGTGTTCTGGAAGATGATTTGTATCCTGCTCCCATACTCGAAAACTATTGCCCTGGTCCCGTTTGCAGCCTGCGTGTCATTGGCAATGTCATTGGGTGCTCCATTGACAAAGTCATAGGCCTTTTCAGGCGCGGTTGGGAAGTCTAAAGTGAAGTATCCTTCCAGTTTCTTGTAATAAGCTTCCAGAATCGAGACTTTAGGTTCGACGAAGCTGATGTTGTTCATCGAAGCTGCTAGTCTTCCTTTTCTGGGGCCTTGGCACTTGTTGTTTGGATTCTCAGAGTTGCACTTGTTTACATTTATCCCAATTGTGATGAAGAGATGAGCATCAACATCTCTTGGAACGTCAACCGTGTTTAGACTTCTGAGCCCATCCATGATAGTCTTAACAGCAATGTTATCATTGAAAACAGGTAGCTTAGCTGGTGATGCTACCCTGTTAGGTAATGCGCCAAAGTATTGGAGATTAGCTGTCGCTGATGTGTGTTGAAACTTGACATTCTTTGCAGACTCGTACGGACCCATGGCGATGGAGTATCTCCCAATGGCTTGATCAGCTGTGAGGAGAACGTTCATTGTTTGTCCAGGCACAAGCATCACGCGCTCCGTTGTAAAAGGTTTGGTGTACTCGCCGTCTACTTCCACTATGGTCAACCTGTGATTAGCTATGGTGAAGAAGCTCTCCATGTTGATGCCAGCATTTATCAGCCTTAACAGGTATGTTTTCCTTGGCACTATCTCCATTTTATAAACATCTGAAACATAAAAGATAATCAATAATCTGTTTTCTCGTTGTAAACCAATCATAGCATTTTTCAATCTGATATGTATTACCTTTAGAGGAGCAGTTGTAGTAAGGTCCTGGCTGACCATTTATTGTGAATGCATCTGCTGGAGGAGGAGGTCCTCCACTCTCCAGTACATGTTGTTCCATCTCCACCACGTTCTTAAGCCAATACTCTCCTAGATTTATCATGAAATGACAAATAACTCAGTAAAGGCAACTAGTGAACGAGAGTGGCTTTATAAAAGAATAAAGATTACCTAAGAGAACTGTATGCTCTTTGAAGGGTTTCTTGAATGGGTAAGGAACAGAAGCTTTAGGATATACAATAAGCGGACCGTATACAGTAGCCCTAAGCCAAGAAAAGTGTGCATGCCAAAAAAATGTGCCCTTTTGTTGCGCCACTGTGAAGTTGTATGTGAAACTCTGTCCACTCTGAATAGGACATTGTGTGATATAAGATGGACCATCATACCAACATGATAGTTTTTGCTTAATACCATGCCTGCCACATAATGGAAATAAGTCTTGTTTGTTTTATTTTTCTTCTAGGCATTTATACTTTGCGTACATATATAGATGCATACCAATGAATTGTGGCATTATAGGGGGTCATGTTGATAACATTAACGACAATCCTGTCATCTTCTTGAGCGGTTATCGCAGGGCCAGGGAATTTCCCGTTGATTGTCACAATCTCTTTTGTCTGGCACAGCCTGGTGAGTCTCATTGTTTGTACCTATTAGAAAATCAGTAACAAAGCAGAACTATGTTTGATAGGACTAAAGAAGACAGAGAAACAAGTCCATGCATTACCTAAGATGAAATATTGTTGATGCTTACCTTAAAGTGGTAGATCCTAGTTGCAGCATTACACCTGCTAATGTTCATTAAATGAAGAATAAACAAGCAGAAACTAAGACGGAGCAAGGAGGAGACAGAGGAACTGGTCATCTTTTATGGGGGGGGGGGAAAAAAGAGACAGGGAGATATGAGAGTGAAAGGTACCGATTAATGCAACTGGTTTCTTATAGTGTTCGAAGTAAAAAAAAAAGAAAAGAAAATATAATAATATACTTTGGAAAGAGATTTATGATTTTTGTAGAGCTGGGAACAGAGACACTAGTGATTATAAGGTGTTGGGAAGGCGTGACTTGTTTACTCGACCCCAGCGTGAGACTGAAGGCAACACACGGGTTACTCTTAAAGGGCTTGTAAAGGAGAGAGAGAGATACTCTTTAAGTATTTTTATTCTCTTTGATTTTGGATCAGTAAAAGCTTTATACATCACCATGCAGGATTCTGTACATACTTGTGACATGTGAGGGATATGGAACTACAGAGCAGCTTCTTCATCTTCAAGCTGCTAAGCCTGCTATGCCTTTCGACCTGTCATTGTTCATCAAATTCTGTGTAAACTGGTAATGATTTTGATTACTGTATGATTATACATACGAGTTTATAAGATTAGGTGAGGTGCATTATTTAGCATCATTAGAAGAGTGTTTAGTAGGTAGGGTCGTATTGGGTTTTATGGACATTACACGATGATGTTGTTTGAGTATCTAAAGAGTGTGTTAAAAAAGGAAAGAGTAAGAAGGGATCAAGTCTCTTGGTCGGTGTTTTGGGCGGACTCAATTCTTTATTTGGTCGAGTCATCATCAAAGTTCGTGCACGCCTTAGCTTGTCAAAAACTCAATCTTACTTAAGACTGAAACATGATGATTGATTTGAATTTTGACCATCTGTTTTATACATACTCGAAAGGTCAAAAACATTAATGCGTTACTTTTCATCAAGAACATCTTTTAGAATCTTTTTGACTGATTCACATTGTTATGTTTCAACGTATTCTGACCAAATCATACATATATACACAAGAATAAACAAATATGATCCGCTCTTTCGTGTTATCTAGTTTTATCAAGCAGATAGTATACATTTTTGACTATAATCAAGATTCACATTTCAGTAGGTCTGCCTCACAATACACATTATTCACACAGGCTCAATTAAGTCATGGGCCTGGCCCATCCGAATTATTTAGATGGCAACCTTCTGGATCGGAAGGAGAGTTCAGTGATCCTGGTTAGTGACATACAAGTGTGTGTCCGAATGGATTTATAACTTGTGGTGGTGACGACACTGTGAAGCTCCTCATCAGCCTCAGAGATTCCTAACTATTACTGCCGAGAAGACGTGCTTAGCTTCAAGGTTTTTATTGAATACGTGATTTCTTCTCAAAAGGTATAATTTTATATTCGTGATTTTTTGTAATGTAAAGTATTTTTTGGTGTGTAAATACATTATATTTAGATACATACACGTATAAGATTATGAAGCAGTGTCAAGGTCCAAGGAGTATTGGGTTGACCATAATACCAGTTCAATAAGATTATGAAATCTCTGACGGCTTTATTAATCAACCTGCCTGCGATTGTATTACGTATTAGATTATGTCATCTTGTGGTTTATTATTGAACTGCGCCATAATTTTTGAGGCAGACGGAATGATATGAATCATTAACCCAGTATTATTTATTCCTAATAATATTAAGTTAACAGGAGGGTCCATTTTCTATAGAACTTAGTTCTATAATCTCATATAGCTTTAATTATGACGAATATATTAGTGCTGACATAGCATCTTATTAGAAAATCTTAATTGTTTAACTTCTTACGGATCACAAAATAAACTAAAAATATATAATGTAACTATCAATTGGACATAGACAACCATTAACCATAATGACTTGAAGAAACTTTGCCTCACCTAACGTTCTATATTACTATTACTAGGCGACGCCCCCTATTTTCATTCTATGTACCTAATTATCAAATCTATCCTAAACCAAATTAACATAGATAAAAACATATAATTTATATTTTTAAGAATTGTATAGGTAATTAGTAGCTGAGAATGACTTTTACTAATATCAAAATGTAAGAACCTATCAATGTTAATAACTAATTAGGAGGTACACTCGATCTGCTTGTTTAACGCCACGTGTACTTAATATCTAATCGAACGGCTGTCGTGTGAAAGCTATGGGTAAATCTGTGGACTCAAAAGACTCTGATACAGAACTACGTGTCCTAAAACAGCGCCGTTTAACGGAAGCTTGCGTGCTAAAACACAGAAAGAAAACGAAAACTGCAAGATTCAAAAAGCTCTTAATCAGAAGCAAACAAAAACCACCTCTGACAATTGATAAAGAAGAGAAGAAAAAAAAACAAAAAAACTTTTATCTTCGTTTTTTCTTTGCTGTCTTCACGAGAGTGACTTCTCAATTCATTGATACTCTTTCCTTCTGGTTAGTTTTTTCTTATTTTTCCTTTGAATCTGCAAAATAATTGTTGTTATGCTGATAAATTTTCAGTTTTTGGTTGATGAATATGGTTCTGATAACTTAGATCATCATCGGGTTTAATGTTTTTTTAATGTGGATTTTGATTCTGAATTGGAAAGAATGATTGTTTGGTTGGTAAGTAAGTAAAAAAGAAAGCAAGAAGAGTTTGCTTAATAATATTGACAAGAATCTGCATATGTTTTGTTAGAAGATTATTAGGACAACTTCCTTTAAAGCAAAACATCAGATTCTAATGTTTTTTTTTTCTGTAAAGCTTTCTGGTGATGGATCTGTCTATGTGCCCATCTCATAAGGATTCCAACTTTTAAAATGATTCATTTTCTTCTCTAAATGGGAATCAAAAGGTTACATTTGATCTTGAATTGATTCTTGTTTTATTATCACCAATTAATCTGTTATAACAGAGTTATGGTGGGAAATGGTGGCAGCAGCAGCAGAAACAAGAGCAGTGTGGCAAAGAACAGTTAACCGTTCAGTGGTATTTTACTAATTTCAAGAGTTGATGGAGACAGCAAGGGAGAGTTATGGTTCCTTTGGGAAAGATGAATCCTCCTCTGAGAACAAGTTACTGAATGAGCTACCTTTCGATCCAAGCTCTCCGTGGAATCCCCTCTCAAGCGAGAAAGCTGGACCCTGGTGGCGAACTACAGACAAAGATGAGTTAGCTTCCTTGGTTGCACAAAGGTCTCTTGACTTTGTTGAGAATTGTGACTTACCAAAACCACAGAAGATGAAACGCTCTTCTTATTATGGTAGTAGTCCACACCAGCAAGGGCCAAGCAGCAGCTTCAAGAACAGAACCGAGGAGGCTTCCTCTGAGTCTGACTTTAGCAAGTCTGAGCTGCTAGAAGCGCTGAGGCGTTCTCAAACAAGAGCTAGGGAAGCTGAAAACATGGCTAAAGAAGTGTGTGCGGAGAAAGAGGACTTGGTGAAGCTCTTGTTCAAGCAAGCCTCAGAGCTTTTCGGGTATAAGCAGTTGATAAAACTGCTGCAGCTTGAAGCACTATACCTCCAAATCAAGACCAAGAAGAAGATTGAGAAGCCACCAATGGTTTCCATCTCTGGGAAAGGAAGAAAGGAGGGGAGAAAGAGAAGAAGCAAAAGAGGTAAACCGAGTGGTCTTGTTGGTTTAGCTTGGGGGTTGAGTCTAGTTGGTGCTGGTTTGCTTCTAGGATGGACTGTTGGATGGATGCAGATTCTATCTTTCTAATCTGAACAGAGAAAAGAAGAGGAAAGACCTTGAAATGTTTTATGAAAAAAATTCACTCTTCTTGAAATGAGTTTAAGATTACTTGTAATGCTGCAGCTTTTGTATTTGGTTAAAGAGAATGTAAATTGTTGTAAGAATTTTGTTAATATTGTATGCTTCTAGTTTGAGATTTCCCTTTTTAAAAAATCATATGAAAATATCTTTCATGTGAGTGCATGCATATGTTCACTTTGGAAGAGACTGAAAAGATGGCAGTGGTGATGGGGAAACTGAGGATGTTCATTGTGCAGGAGCCTGTTGTTGCCGCCTCTTGCTTGATTGGTGGTGTTGGTAATAATAAATGTGTTTACTTTGAATACTCTGTGACATGTTCTGTTAGTAAAAGTGTCATTTACATCTTCTCTTATGTTGTTTGTTAGATTCTCTTGAGGCTTCCAAACAAGTTAAAGAGACTCCACTTACCCACGTGTGTATAATTTTCTTTTATTAGCTTCTTATATGGATGGTTTGTTGTGTGTTGTAACACTAACATTATCTCCATGTTTTGCTTCTCCTCACTTCGCTGCTGCATATTCTTGTGATTTTGCTTGGTTCATGTATGTCTCTCTGTAAATTTATATGCTTTTTCCCTCATGGACGATCACGTTTTATGGATTGGGCATAAGATCCGGCTAGTTAGTTAACCCATTGTTTAGTAACCCAATACTTTATTCTGCATGCATAGGCAAAACAATATATCCTTCAGGTATTTACTTAGATCCTATTTGCTTTTTGCAGGTTATTGCTGGTGTCACTGGGAAGAAACAGAGCTGATCATAACCAATGATTTTTCCCCTGTTTTCTTACATTCAGACTCCTTCTTTGTCTTTTTCTAACTCTTTCTATTCACAAATGGAATAAGCCAGACTCATGTTTTTAAAAAAAATTCTGAAACTTATACAAAGGCATGTGTGTAAGTACACTCTCTGTTCATCCTTTTTATCACATGTATTTATTTCTTAATGGCAAATCGAAAAGCTTGAAACTTTTGTTGCCACATGATAGTATACATACATATCAACAAAGATAATAATTTTACATTATGATGAAATTGCTATTCTCATACTTAGTAGGTCCTTTTACATCAACTTGATCCTCAATAGGTAGATCAAAAGATGATCAGTGTTTGACTTGTAATGCATTTGAAACATATGCTCAGAGACTTTTGCTTCTCAGATTCTTGTTCTTCCATGGCATTGCTTGCTTCAGTCCCCTGCATAAACTTGCCTGCATTCCCCCCAGTCAAACCCAATATGTAAGAGACGAGACTTATTAAGACAAAGTCACGAAGACAGAGACCAAACAAAAAAAGATTGCTTTACCCAAAAGTGAGATCCTTTTACAGAGCCACCACCACCATGTAAGCTCCCTGATCTGTTAAACTTCATGATCTTCATGTTGTTGATCTCACCTGCTCTCTCCTTCTCCCACGGAAAGACATAACTACCCCTGAAAACAACCTCTCCTTTGCCTTTCCTCCTAATGAACCCAAAGAGCCCATGCTTCCTCTCGGGAAAGGGCATTTGAGTACTCTCACCGAGAAGGAGCAAGCGTGGTGGCAATTCAAGACATTTTGGGTAAGAAAGAGGAAGAAGAGGGTTCTTGGGCTTGCCTGGTTGATCTTCCCAGCAAAACGGAACAGAGGCAAGAGTGTGAATCGGAGAAGCAAACACACATGGAGTAGCAGGTGATGATGTGTACAACAATGATCTTGACTTTGCAGCTAACACAACCGCCAGCTTCTCCTTCTCCTTCTCTTCTCCCATGTTTCTTTTTTTGGTTTACTCTGTTTCTTTCTTCGGCGTTAAGCTGCTTGTCTCTTTTTAGGTAGTGGAGAGTGAAGAAATATAAGACAGTGCATTAAATATGTCTCTAATCATTTGTGATTATTAATGATTCAACTCTGGATTTTTTGTTTACTGTTGACAACCAACCATTCATAAAAGTCAATATACTCTTTTGCTAATGGAAATTAACAGACCACGTCACCAGATATTATTTACCAAACTACTATTACACCATTCACAATAATATACTCCCTCCGTTTCGCTAAGAGTGTCGTTTTAGAGAAAAAATTTCGTTACAAAATAAGTGTCGTTTTAGGATTTCAATGCATAATTTATTAATTTTATTTTTCAGTTAAATTTTCTATTGGTTGAAATATGATTAGGTGTATGGGTAATAATGTTTTTGTATAGGAAATATACAAAATTAAATGTTTTCTTAATCTGTGTGCACAAAGCTAAAACGACACTTATTATGAAACAGAGGTAATGTTCATCTTCACCATATGATATTATTTTTAATATTAGTGATTTTCTACAACATTTTATTGATTCTAGCAGGATCACTGTTTACTATACTATAGCCCACTTGCTAAACAGTTGTCAGTTAATTACATCCATTTACTCAAGAACTATGGTTATACCATGTTATGCGTGATAAATTAGTTTGTAAATCATTATTGTTAAAGAAAATATCAAATCATAAACAACATTTAATTATCTTCTGTTCATGCAAGACTGATCACATACAACTTGTGATAGGACTATGCATTAAATAAAATTTGTGGTTTATTTAGCTAATTGTATACATTTAAATTCAGGGATTTATGGAGCTAACGTCAAAATTATCTGCCGAGAAATGACTTTGTTGTGTGATTAACTATGTAAAGGAAGCCCAAACTGGACTCTTCATTAACATGTGGTTTCATCACTGAACGTTCCCACCGACACCGAGCTTATGATCTCCTCCCTCAAGCTTAGTGTGTGATTCCGCATGTCTAAAGTTCTGAGTGATGATTAACTACGAACGATGAACGTGGTCTTAGGTGAGGATTTTCTTTAATAATTAAAAAGTTAATATAATCAATACTATAAATATTAACAATAATCAAAAACAAATAAAAGAGAGGTGGGTCTTTCACTACGCGGAACCCAAGATTAAGGGAGCAGGTTTCTTACATTTGTCTTCATATATACAACAATAATTAATCAAAAGTAATTTGCTATATTAAATAATGAGCCATAACTAAAGCGAATCTGCCAGGTTCTTCTTAATACAAGCCCAGTTAATAGGCCCACATATGAAGCTAGTTTGTGTATCGAATGGACTTTCTTTTGGAAGTAAAAATGCTTTCTCCATAATAATAGTAACCATGACCATCAGACAAAATACATAAACACACTGTAACACAAATACAAGAGATAAAACAACAACAACAACCCCCGTGAATGGAATATTTCAAAACCAAACAAAGAAATGTAAGTTATGCATCAAAAATTACTGAGCTAGTGGGTTTGTTCTTTAAACCCATTAAGAGAGGTACGACGTTTAATGGGCTTATCTTTATTCCTTTAGGCCTATGATTCTAGTGGGCTGAACCCGAAAAATTATCGTTGACTTTTAAACCTCGAGAGCATTGATATTTGTTGGGTTAAGTTAGTAGCATTGGTACGTCTATGATGTCGGGCAAGAATTTCTGTCGGTGAGACTTTTAGTTCCCGAGTATGTCGGTGCATTTAATACGAAACCATAATAAATCTAAGATGTCTTAATTGTTTTGAAATTAAATAAATTTCCGTATAAGAAAACAAAACGGCATATATAAAAGGAGAAGAAAACGTGTTTGTATTATAGCGTGTAAGCGTACGTGAAAACTCGTTCATCGAACTGATTATATAAATTCGAATGAAACGGCAACGTTACTGACACTGGTCCAGGCAGATATCACGTTCTCTACTCTTCAATATAAAAAATATTAATTGCAAAAATGAGTTTCTTAGTCAAGTCAACTATACATTCTAATTATATGTTCTTTTTTTTTTTCTGGTGCTTGATTTTAATGTTATTAACTCTTGCACACGAGTTTTTACCTCTAATACTATTTTGCAGCAGAATAATAATAATATCCTTGAGAAACGGTGCGTTTTTGCTCTGGAGGCGATTTTGGCGATCCGAAAGGAGAGTAGGGTTTTCGACTTGCTTCTTCTCTACGCTATCAGTCCGGCGCCGTCGTTGGTATTCTGATGGTAGAGGGGACTATCGGGACGATTCGGGGTGGGGATACTCGCCCAACACCTTCTACGTTTTCACAAAAGGGGTCATGGGTCAAGGCAGTGCAGACGGGACAAAAAGGTTTAACAAAGTATGATGTTGAAGTTTCACTGGAGGATGGTGTAGGCACAGTGAATGTTCCGGAGGAGGTTTTTCAAGACGCTTCTCCACTTTGGGAAGATTTTCTGATTGGAAATTTCTTAGAAAAGGCGCCTCATATCGCAAAAATACATGCGATAGTGAACAAAATATGGAAGATGGGGGTAAATTCTCA
>MU106764.1:13028-88156 GCA_012274485.2 Sinapis alba | reverse complement strand
TGAACATGTCAATGACGAAGAACGGGACTGTGGAGGTGTAAGAGAGTCCTTCGAAATCGTGGCCTCCGCTTCGGATTCTGACCTGGACAGAGAGCTCGCGGGAGCATGCTAGCGCCGTTCCGATTTGCGACCAATTTTTGACGGTGACGACGGCGAGGGGTTTTGGGGTGGTGGGTTTGTCGAAACGGAGGTTGGGTATGCGGCGGCGGAGGACGGTGGTGAAAGAGGAGTTTGTTGGGATGTAAGTGACTTCGGAGGTTTGATCAGGCGGGTTCGATCCTTGTCGTACGATACATCGGAGAAAAGTCAACGGATCGATCACGGACTGTGAAGTTGTAAGTGGAACTGAGAGCAGTAGCAGACAGAACACGAGTAAGTTTTCCATATTTGTTTGTTTCTGTTTACTTTTGGAAAGTTCTGGATATATTTTTGATAGCTTGGATGTGTATATTTATATAGAGGAGAGACTCGATCCTTGATAGCTTGTTGGTCCAATAGTACTCACTACTTATTATTTTAACTAGTTTTGTTTTGTAGATTAATTAATTAATAATTATTTAATCTCTGTCGAGAAAATAACAGTTGTTCAATGTCAAAGCTTGAAAAGAACTAACTCCTAGTCATACTATCTTATCCAAACCTAAGTGAAAAATATAATTTCTCCGTTCAAAATCATTTATAGATTACCAGCGAAACTGTAATTAA
Source organism: Sinapis alba (assembly GCA_012274485.2). NCBI lineage: Eukaryota > Viridiplantae > Streptophyta > Magnoliopsida > Brassicales > Brassicaceae > Sinapis > Sinapis alba. The sequence continues at coordinate 87,451 of MU106764.1, read as the reverse complement.
AAACAAAGTGTCAACTCAATCTGCAGTATAAATACTACCCTACAGAATCGACTATACAAATTACAGAGTTTTGTATAGGGTTTTAGTCTGTGGACCTTTTTTTTTGGACAACAGTTTCAGTTTGTGGATTGAAATCAGAAACTAAATGATCCCATATAATTTATTTATTTATTTCAAACCTTTGTTACCACTGTAAACATCAGTTCGCACGAATTAGTATGAGAATCGCACTAATCACCTTTTGTTAGTACAGGTTTTGGTATGAGAATTTCGGTTCTTCAAGAGAGTTCAATTTGTTTTCACATTCTGTTGGAGCTAAGATACTTTTGTCCTGAAAAACAGGGTAATTTCTTTGTTCGTCAAATGTTATACCAATTAAACTGAAATTTTGGTTAAATTGTTAACAATCAGATCCCATCATATTCCTCTAAATTACTGAACAAATGAATTTATGGGGAAAAAAAAAGTTTCCGCTCCAAACCATTCGGATTCAACTCTCGTTGGGAGAGGATTATTTACAATAATTAAGTTTTCGGTGAAACCATTTTTCTACCGAATAAATAATTTCCTCTCCAATTTTAATGAAAAATAAAGAAAATTTTGTTTATTGTTTTGTTTATTTTATCCGTTTGATCAACCAATCGAAGCCATAGTGGACTTAAATATATTTGACTTTAACTTGTACCTATTGTATTAATGAGCACTATACGATAGCCAATAACGCGTTTCATAACTCATAATCTACATAATTAATGACTTTACAAGTTTGACGTATGCAGTGTTCATATCAAGTATTTTGGCGGTGAATATATATATGTAACCTATTCGTGAAGCAGTACGGATCGAGTATTTTTGCTTAATAAACTAGTAATTAAGATCCGTCAAAGATTATGTATCCGATCATATGTATATCGTGCAAGTCTTTGCTTAGATCCCGCGTTTTCCATTAATACACAGAGAAGAGAAGCGTTGAATGTCTTGGTCAAGAAAGGTATACATCTTTCATGCATGTGAGTGTGTTATACTTTATAATATAATGAACGGGAATTTCTCCTTGAGTGACATATAAATTTCACAAGTTGACAACTAGAGATTATAGTTTCTTATAATTTCTTAGTAGAAAAAAAAAGTTTCTTATAATTAGCTGCTTGACTAATAGTAGAAACCATTTAAACTAATATTTATATACTAATTACAAATGGTTTATAATATAATGGTTTAAAGCCATTTATAGCACAAACTAGTTAGAAGTGGCTATGTGCTGAGTGTTGAACTAATTACTAACTCAACTAGAAACAAACAAGTGTCATCGAAGGGAGAACGATTGTAATGCATATTTATTCATAAAAATCATTTGTTCTTTGCTGATGTTTCTTTTTTCTTTCTTTTGTCGAGAAGGAGAGACTAGTTGTCGAAGAAACATATCGCTGCTCAGAACAGGTGAAAAACTTTTCTCAAAAAAAAAAAAAAACAGGTGGTAAACTTTCATAAAACCTCATTAATCAAAAGGCCAACATCTTATAGTGTTAGTTTGTGTAGTGAAGCCCCGCCCAAATCAACCCAACTATCATGAACTCTAAGAATTATTAGAGACAAGTTGGAACTTGAAACTTTATTTGATTTGCGATTTTTACTTTCAGAAATACATGTGTTTTTATTTGATTTTTTTTTTTTTTTACTTTTGGCAATTATATCACATTTCTTCTCTGGAGAAAATGTAGATACATATTATTTTCATTAAACATTAACATGACAATCTTTCATCATCTAATCCAAATCATAGGTATAAGGTTTGAATCCAATAAAGACATGCACATAGCTCAAACTCTTTCCCTTTGACATCAAACGATTCGATTATTAATTAATTTTACTATTAAAATATAAATTTTGTAAAAATTCTCAATAAGGAAGCAAAGAGTATGTCTCTAGTCTCTACTCTCTAGACCCTAGTGGCTTTGAGGGCACAGGAATGCTCTGCTCGTACCGGAAAAAGTTGTCTGGATCAACTCTGCTCTTTACACTAACCAATCTCTCAAAGTTGTTCTTAAAATACTTCACCCCATACACTTTCCCTTCCTCGTACGTCGAATTCAAGCTTATGCCAATGTCAACGTCTCTATAATTCAAAAACGCCTCTCTTGGGTTCTTTGACACGTAAGGGCTCATTGCTAAGAAAACTCTCTCTGTCTGACTCAAGCATTCGTTAGCCACTGCTTCCCCTGGCACAAACCAGTTTGCCGCGTACTGAATCTTGAACATGTTGCCTGCTCGATGCGGAAACGCTGTCTCGGTCGATGGAATCTCACTCATCCTCCCTCCGTACGGGTTCCAAGCCATTGTCACGTTCTCGTTCTCTAACAGGACCTTGAATATCGCATCTAAACCGGTTCTTGATATCGGTTTCTGGACGTAGTCAGATTTTCTCTTGAGGTAGATTTGCTTTTGCGGGATCCGGTTTAGCATAACCGATGTTGGTGCTGTACCGGGTGGGATACTGAGCCAGAACAGAACCGATTCGATCCATTTCATTTCTATGCATTCTGTTTTGTTCAGACCAAGCTCCGGGAACTCCTTGTTCATGATTTCTAGAAGCCTTGACGAATCTCCCAGGAACATTCCCATGAAAGAAGCCTTCACAGTTTTGTTGCTTGTGCTTAAAGTTAACCTTATGAACAAACTATTGTCGATCTTGTCTGCGATCTCTTGCCATTTCACTACAAGTTCCGTGGTGTTCACGCCACCTCTGTTTCCGACAGTTTCTACGTTAAAGACTGTGACCTTCTCAGGAACTGGAACAAGCTTGATCTTCCAGGCCAAGACCACACAGAAACTAGCAGCTCCACCGCCACGTAAGGCCCAAAAAAGATCTTCTCCCATTGAGCTCCGGTCCAAGACTCTCCCCTTGACATCAACGATCTTAGCGTCTATAATGTTATCTATCGATAAACCGTATTTTCTCATCATGTTTCCGTAACCACCACCGCTAAAATGTCCACCAGCGCCTAGACCGGTGCAGATTCCGGCGGGAAATCCACGGAGATCGTTGCTTTTGTTGGCGACTCCGTAGTAGATCTCTCCAAGCGTAGCACCGGATTGGACCCATGCTGTGTCAAGTTTAGGACCGAACTCGATAGACCGGAGGTTGAACATGTCTAGGACAACGAAATCTACCGTTGATAAGTATGACAACCCGTCATAGTCATGGCCTCCACTGCGGATCCGGAGCTGAAGGCTTAGTTTCTTGGCGCAGGTGATCGTAGCCTGGATGTGAGTAACATCGGCTGCAGCTACGATTGCGATAGGTTTACGTGTCGTGTTGTTGAAGTAACGGAGGTTACGTACGTAGTTGTTGAGGATTGTGAGGAACTTAGGGTTTTGTGGAGTGTATGTGAAGTTTTGAATAGGGGAATTTGGATTTGAGGGTTTGAAATCGATGATGCATTGTGTGAAAACGTTTTCAAGTGTTGGTGGTGATGCCAATGATGTTGGGATTGTAAAGAGAAAAATAGAGATGATTAGGGTTTGGATTGTTGGAGATTTCATTGCTTGTGTTTCTTGTTATCACCTTCGTTTAGGGGTTTGCATTTCTTATATGTTTTGTTGAATATAAATATACAATCGGCTGTTCTTGTGAATGAATATCTTTGAGGTAGTAGATTGATATCTTTCTAACTTAGTTAATTAATCAATATGGGGATTCAATGTTTAATATATGGTGATCTATTTCCTAAATTTATATATATATTATTATTTTTGTAACACTTTCCTAGATTTATACATACTATGAAATAAGTTCAATTGATCTGGTCTATTTATTGAATTTTAGTTTTTGGTCAACTTATTGAATGTTAGTTATATACATATAATTTTTTTTTTCTAATGAAATTATCTCCATCTGTTCCTTCTTTCCTGAGAAGAAAGAAAAACTTTAATGTATTTTTATAAGTTACAAATTATCAATGATTTTGTTCTATATTAGCATCCCTTTAAAAAAAAGTTTTCTATTTTTATGTTTTCCTGTAAATACTGATCACTTTTTTTTGGGCGCCCTACATACATTTTTTTTGTCAACATGTGGTTTCATTAAATCGAAAGTCCAATAAGCAAAATTTACAAACAAATCCAGATTTTGATCCAGCAAAGCCCAAACACTAAAAAATCTGTCAAACACGTGTAAGGACTCGAAGCTTATACTCTTTCATCGAGAGAAAAAAGAGAGGCGGTGCCGGATACTCGCCGGAATTCCCTCCTACTCCATCTCCGATATTCTGAGGATGTTTGCATGTTCTTGACTCCTTCAATCTTCAGTGAAAGAGACATCTTCAATCTCTATTGGCAGAATGTAAGTACATGGAACACTTTAGAAGAAAACGAGCACATAATCTTATCAGAACACTGCCTGTATAGCAGTTCCGATTCATCTAAATTCTGGATCGGATCTCCAAAGCTTGTTCCAGATCTTAGTTCTTGACCTTCGCGGAAACTCCACAAGACTGTAAGCGAAGATTAATACCACCTCCGAATCAAAATCTAAGTTTTTTTAACTAAGAGAAAATCAAACCTTTCAATCATCTAACATAACACATTGTACCCAGAAGCAGAAGAACTAGATCTAGTATTAATATAGGTACAACACAAACCAGAGCAAAGATAAAATTGAAAAACATCTATGATTTGTCCGATCGAAGCAAACCAAAATCGCCTAACGAAGAAAAAATAGCCTAATGAAACAGTGAATCGCCTGACAAAACATTCAATCGCCTAAGCGAAGACACACTCAATCCTTATGATCGAAACTATATACAACACACAAAAAAAAAAAAGCAATTGGCGACTATAAAGCCGCCTGTCACCGGAAACGATTTTTATGATTGAAAGTTTTTGAGAGAGGATGGAGTAAAACAGAAGAAAAAGAGAGAAAAGCAATGTAGTTTTGAATTTTTCGGTGCGCTGCTTACATTTAAGAATGATCTTTAATCATAGACTATAATAGCATACAAATCAACTACTACTCTAGCTGTATAGAACACATCCTTGGACTAATAATTATTATTTCCAACAAATGCATATTATTTTATTGATTTATTAAAAATGTTACCAACATTTTGTAACCAACATGATCTAGAAAGTGCTTATAAACGATAACATATAATTCTCATAGATATAGCCAACAAATAAGTCTGTTTGCATTACTCGGGAAACTGATTCTTAAAATCTCCTAAATCACACAATTTTGCCCAGCAAAACCAGAGACTCTTCCAGGCATAGAAACATATAGAAACAATTAGTTAGGTCCGTAATAAAATGGGTCAAAAACTAATATATATGCATACAAATGCACTGGCTCAAAACTGTAAAGTCCATCCTTACTTTACCTCCACTCCACTGTAAGCAGAACCGGCTTTTGAACTAAACCTAAATAGCACGGAAATTCCATTTGAAGTCCACTTTTCATTTTGGAATTGGGATGGGAGTCGAAAGCTTGTGGAAACTATCAGAATTTCACTGTCAGAATGCTTTAAAAACTCTATAAAAACACGTTAAAAAAACTTACGATTCCATATAGGAATCTCACTTCCATTTTGGAATTCGATAGCACAAATAAATAAGAAATATATAATTATGTTTATATATTATTTCATATGAGAACTCTAAAATTAATAGCAGTAAAACAGACAAAATAAAAATATGAAAATATCAGAACTAGTAGTATAAATTACATTTGCGCACAAGAGATCTTGTATGTATATATATATTTAAATATATTGTATCAATTATTTGTGAGATATTAAAAATAATTAATTTTATCAATTGGATAACAGTTTTCTATAAACTTAATCAGTGTTTCATCTTATTCTACTATTAGTAAGTTCTTTTACTAATCCACACCCCAACACTAATTGGATAAGATTGTGAGATCTTCATATAGGAGTTTTCAATGTTCCTTTTTATTGTCAGCATAATCAATATTTTACATTATTCTACTATTAGTAGAGTCGGGCATCATTATTCGTTACTTGCCTTAAACTTGCTATTTAACTTGTATCCGTCTTGAAAATTCAAGTACTCGATGTTGTAAAGCAAATAACAAGTCAACAATTTTCAATACTTGCAAGACCGAGTCAAGTATCAAGTAAAATTATTACTTTTAGTATTTGATTTGTTACTTACTTTGTTACTTTTCCCATTATTTGCTATTTGCTACATCATCTATTAAATATTTGTTTATATTTATCTTTTTTTTTACATGCATTTAGGATTAGATGCAAATACACATTACTCTTTTTAAACCATGATTATTGTAGGGTTCTGAGAACGGGTTCTTAGCTATTGTAAGGTTCTGAGAACGGGTTCTTAGCTAGCGTGAGTCATCGGATTGTGTCCAGCCCTAATTATTAGTAAGTTCTACTATAGGCCCGACCCGAGATTCCAAATTTAATGGCCATTTGAAAACCAAACTTTATTTACTAAACACAGATAAGAATTACAGCACCATCATTACACAATAGCAATTTCACTAATCAAATAGTATTGAAACTATGGTTTCACAGGAATACTCTGTTCGTTCCTGAAGAAGTTACCACTATCAACTCTCGTCTTGATCTTCACCAACCTCTCGAAATTCCCGTTGAAATATTTCTTCCCGTAACGTTCACCTTCCACGTAGCTCCGGACAACTCCATCGTGAGAATTAATCCCCAAGTCAACATCCCTATAGTTAAAATACGACTGTCTCGGATTTTTGGAAACATAAGGAGTCATGAACCGGTACAGCTCCCTCGTCAGCTCCATATACCGGTTCGTCAACCTATCTTCTCTCCAGTTCGCACCGTACTGAATCTTCCATAGATTCCCTGCTCTGTATGGGAACGGAGTCGCCGTTGACGGAACCCTCCCCATCATGCCGCCGTATGGATTGAAAGCCATCGTTGGGATCTCAAGCTCGATCATCTTCTTCCAGATAGATTCTAAACCGGTTCTTGAAATCGGTTCGCGGACGTAATCGGACTTCCTCTTGAGATAATTCACGGTCTGGTTCCTCTGTAGTAGAACTGTCTCCGACGTATCAACTCGGATATTCGTCCAGAAAAGCACTGATTGGATCCAGCTCGTTTCGGTACAATCTGATCGGACCAGACCAAGTTCTGGTAATCTCCGGTTTAATATAGACAGAAGCGTCGTTGCGTCTCCGAGGAACATACCTACGAAAGATGCCCTAACGGTCTTTTGAGAAGAAACGGTACCGTTTACGACGTCGATGACTACTCTTATGAAAAGCTCGTCGGGAAGCACTGAAGCGACTTGTTGCCACTGGTGAACGATCTCTGTTGCGTTTTGCTCCAACGTCCGGGAGACTCTAAAAACGGTGACGTTTTCAGGGACTTCGACGAGGTTTATTTTGTAGGCCAAAACGACGCCGAAGCTTCCTCCTCCTCCTCCGTTGATTGCCCAGTACAGATCCTCTCCCATCATTTTTCTATCCAAAATATTTCCTATAATTTTTAAATATAAACAGAAATATAGTGAGAAATATTGTACTATACATACATGTAAGTTAGGTCATGATTATTATAGACTTCTTAACGGAGTTCTTAACTCATGATTTGACATTTTTTTTACACTTTTCGGCTAAGAGATGACTCTTATATCTTTTATTTAAAAGACAGTTATTAGTTTTTCTTAGTTAAAAACTAAGAAAAGCTAAAAAACGTCTTTTGTCCGAAGCTAAGAACCCCGGTTAAAAGACTGAGGATAATGATGGTCTTAAGACAAGTTCTTAGCGTAATATAAGAATTATCTCTTAACTTTAACTTAAAAAAATTAAGAAACGGTTTTATATTACGTTAAGAACATCACCCTAAGAACCCCATAATAATCAATGTCCTTAACTTGTAACAAATATAATTACTAATAATGTTTTAAGTGATTGTCTAAAGATATTGACTATACCATTGACGTCGACCATTCTTGCATCGATAGTATTATCGACGGTGAGACCGTACTTCCTCATCATGTTACCGTACCCTCCGCCGCTAACATGGCCACCCACACCAACCGTCGGACAAATCCCTGCCGGATAAGCTAGGGTTTTGCTTTTCTCCCATATATAGTAATAAACTTCTCCAAGAATAGCACCGCTTTGGACCCACGCGGTTTTACTCGCTAGGTCGACATCAACCGACCGGAGATTAAACATATCGAGGACGAAGAACGGCTTTCCAGAGTACGTCACGTATGACAAGCCGTCGTAGTCGTGGCCACCGCTTCTGGTTTTCATCTGAAGGTTGTGACGTCGGCCGCAAGTAACTGCGGCTTGAACGTGTGATTCGTGTGTTGCGGCGATTATAAGGAACGGTTTTGGGGTTGCGGAGGTGTTGAACCGTAGGTTACGGATGTAGGCTTCTAGTACGGAGGAGTATGAGCGGTTTCCGGGGAAGATCACGGCGGAGGAGATGGGATGTTTGGGGTCTGAGTTTGACGTTAGGCATTGTGTGAAAGTCTCGTCATTTGCTAATGATGAGTTTGATTCACATATGATGACGACGAAGAAGATCAAAGCTAGCAACGTTGTTCTTGAATGTTTCATTTTAGAGATTGGACGATGAAATAAGAATATTTTCAAAATGGTTGTGTTTATAAATTTCGTTATGGCTTTTGAAGGTATTTATAACGATATATAAAGAGAAAATCATGCATGACGCCAAAATGTTTGACCAAGAAAAGTCAAATGTGGGTTCAACTTGTCCCATTTTTTTAAAAAAAAATTGGGTGATGACAATATATATGTTCTAGTATTTAGTTATACTTAAAATTCAAAGAATAATGTTTATACAACGCATGTGTCAACGAATATTAGAGATCACGTACATTAACAATGTAAAAACAAAATTTAACCCTCATTTATTACTTGATTAGACCAGATTTCAAAAATCAAAAGGCGCAGTAATTATATTGGAAATTTAATAGAGAAAAAATGAAACTGTTATTTTTATTTTATTTTGGTAAAAATTGAATCTGTTATTATTGCTAGGCAGTGGAAGGTGTGAACATCTTCATTTAAAGATCTAACGGATTTTCAAAAGTATTAAACTTTTTTTTGGGTCAAATTCAAAAATATTAATTATTAAACTAAAAGTATAAATATAATAATAAATGAGTATATCAGAATGTGAAATTGCCTTAGATAGCCCCTTTTAGTTTGTTTGTCACAAAAATAGTTTTTAAAGAAGAAAATGACCAAAATATTTTTTTTAGAAGCTAAAAAATACATTTATATGCATTTATACCTCTAGGGTTAACTAATTTAGACTTTATGGTTTAGAGTTAAGGGTTGGGTTTGGGGTTAGGGTTTTAAATTTCAAAAAAATCAAAATCAAAATTTCAAAAAAAAAAATCTATTTTGATCATTTTATTTTTAGGACTATATTTTTGTGACAAAAACTTTTTTAAAAAAAAACTATTTATGAGAATTGCCCCATTAGAATTTGAAATACTTCCTTAAGTTTAGAACTATGTTTGAAATACATATGAAATCCTTGCACAAAGTATACATCTTCGATGGATTTAGGTCATGTTCGTTTTTTAACCTGCATCTGGATGTTAGAGCATGTCCATTGAAGAGTTCTTAGGGAGGGGTTCTTAACGGGATTTAAGAACCGGTTCTTAAATCCCGCTAAGAATCCCTCCCTAAGAACCACCGATGGAGATGTTCTTAGCATTAAGATGTTGTTTGTTTGTAGAACATCTATAATATCTATAATATCTAAATATTTGAGATACTAGAAAAATTAAAGTTTGGATGTTACATTCACATCTCAAAATCTAAAAAACTTAAATACCTTTAATATAAATAATAAAAATTTATTTTCCGTTAAAATTAAAAAATACATTTCTAACCAAAATCGTAAAACACGTTTTTCCGTTAAAACTCAAAAACATGTTTTTTACCAAAACCGGAAACATGTATTTTCCTTTAAAAAAAACTCAAAAACGGGATTTTCCGCCAAAACCTCAAAAATGTGTTTTTTTGTCAAAACCTGAAAAACATATTTTCCGCAAAAACTGAAAAAACTTATTTTCCGCCGAAATCGAAAATGCATTTTTCTGTCAAAACTCGAAAATGCATTTTGCAGCCAAAATCCAAAAACATTTTTCCCGCCAAAATTAGAAACACGTTTTTCCACCAAAATTAAAAAATATGTTTTCCCGCTAAACTCCGAAAAAGTATTTTCCGGCCAAAACCCGGAAAACATGTTTTTCCTTCAAAACCCAAAAATGTGTTTTTTTTGCTAAAACTGAAAATGTGTTTTTTTCGCCAAAATTTTAAAAAAAATATTTTTTCGTCAAAATTCACAAAATCATTTATTCCACAAAAATGTAAAATAATTTATTTAAATATAATAATATGTTCATTAATAAGAATTATACCTTTTTAGTTGTTTTAACTAATAGTATTCAAATGCTATAATGAAATAAGAAAATGAATAACTTAACATTTAAATATTTTATCTGGATGTAAATACCAACTATGAAAACAAACAACATTTTGATACAATATCTAGATGTTGCTTTCAAATACTACATTTAGATGTTGTATCAAATACAAAAACCAATAGAGCCTTAGTAATTTTAAAGTTTTGGATTGAAACTCATCAATATTCTCATTTGCACCTCTCATTGTGGTCGGTAAGAAAATGGACTTGGAACACCCACGCATTTAGAGTTCAATTTACGTGCAGCTTGAAATTACGATATATTGTTCATGAACATCTATACAAATATAAGTTTTTGTTTATAACTCATTTATATACATGGAGAGAAAGTATATTTATAGATTACACATTTTCAAAATTAGTTTGAAGAATTTACTCTGTCATCAAAAAAAATATTCTCATCATCTGCAATTTTTACATAAAACTCGGAAAGGTATGTGAGGTTTGATAAAGTTTTGAAGTTAGTTAAAATCAATTGTTTTGCTCTGAATCGTGACATGTAACTAGATTTTATAATGTAGGAGTTAATTTTGAAACAAAAGTCGAGTTTATCAGTTATAATCCTATTAATCAGTGATCGCTAGTTTTTTTTTTTTTTTTTTGGTCACATAGTGATCGCTAGTTACAAACATTTTTTCTATACTATATATGATCAGGACAGTTAACGACCTAATTATTTGAATCGAATTGTTGATAAATATCGTATGGTTGTTTAGATAACAAATAAATACAAGTTCTAAATGATAAAGTTACGTACGCTGTTTATGACAAAAAATTACGTATGCTTGGGTCATAAACAAAAGGTGTAGACGTTGAATACGTGTTTTATATGTGAGAATTATTGACTAAAGTAACATGAAGGATACAGTTGAGCGGCTGGTTTGACTTTCATATGGTTGACCCAAGTAATATAATTGGAGCCGTAAATGAAGAAAAAAAGGAAACAAGAATTAGAGATGGATTCTTCTTAATATATTACACAGTAGCAAGCTGATAAGAATATTGTTCTTTTAAAGGATACTATTGTTTAGAAATCCACACAAACAAAATCTCTTATAAATTAGCACAAAAATTTATTAGAAACCTTTTATAAAGAGATTATATAATTTTTAGTTCCAGCAAAAAATGATTAATGCATTTTGTTTCAGCTACGTGTTTGTTTTGCCGTACGAAAGCAAAATATGATTGACGAAAGCACTTGGATTAAAAGAGGAGAAGTGCAAATCTGACACAAGTTACAATATTTCAATTAAAATAATCATAAACATGAAAATAGATTAGTACGCCTAGTCAAGTCATCTTTATCTCTGATCGCGAAACACGTAAAATAAAACTGATTAACGCACGTAAACAAGATGATGCCATGCACGCATCATGGTGTCGTAATCACATTAGCAGATTTGCTACAAAGTTGATTTTTCTTTTTTAAGCAAATGCAGTAATCTTATGATTGCCTGGCCAATGAAGCGGCTCAAGCCTTATATGCACCAATAACAACACAAAGAGTATAGTCTACTTTGTGGCACTCTTTAATTTCTTTTCGTCGCGTAGATTAATTAGGTCAAATGGATCACCAGTCTAGTCTTCTTTTTTCCGTCGAACGTAAGAAGATTATTTACATCGTCCTTGAAATTTCAATATTTACGGATCATTTAGTTTCCTCAAGCATGTTTTCTGCAATGGATAACTTTGTAGCTAGAAGTTATCAATTAACTTCTTTTTTTATACAAAAAGTTTAGTTCTAAGGTTTTGGTTCTGCTCAACAAAATATACAAGTACTTTAAATTTACAGCAGTAAAACGAGACAAAAGAGGCAAGTTAGCCAATTAAACTATATAGAGAGAGTGTATAGAGGTTGAAAACCATGGAAACAACCGGGGATGATCATACCTTAGAGTATATCCAAAAAACACTTTATTCTAAAGTTTATAAAACTTTGTATTTGAAGTTTAAAAGTATTGTTCTTCAAAAATAAAATTTGATACTTAATTTCAAATATAAAATTTGATACTTTATTTCAAAAATATTTGTGTTTCATACTATGATCTTTGTATTTATTATAATTAATTTAAATCTATAAAGTTTTTATAAATAACTAGTACATATATAAAAATATTACAACAACATTAATTAAAATGTAACCCTAAATATAAATTTTTACATAGAAATATATAATTAAATATTAAATTACAAGCAAAATATTACATTAATTCATAAGACTATTTTCGTAATACTTTCATATATGATTAACCAGTATATTTCTAAGTCTAGTTTTAAAATACGTTAAATCTTGCTTAAAATTGTTATTTAGTTTTATGTGTAAATTTTAAATTTATAAAAGCAAATTTAAAATGCTTATGAGATACAAAAAAGTTAAAAATTAAAACGATAAGCGATAAAATATTTAATAACTATAAATATGATGTAAAATTGTAAGGACTAAAATTTAAATAAAAAATATGAAACTTTAAATTTGAAGTTTTGAATTGTAACACTTCAAATATAAAATTTTAATACGCAAAACTTTAAATTTGAAGTTTGAAATTTCTTTTTATATAGCAAAAAAATGATATTTAAAGTTATATAGAATTTTTTACATGCTCTTACGACGTGTCTAACAAAAGAAATGACATACCCTAGGACCAACTGACTCGCGTGGCCCAACTATTTTTTTCTAAAACTAAATTAAAGGTCTATAATGATATTTGTTCCAAGTAATTCAAACTGTGATAATGTTCCCGGTCTTGCGATAATCATAATACTATCGGGTAGAAGTTTTTCTGGATTCACCCCTAGAAACAACATATCCATATATACATATGTTCGCATATTTTATCGGTTAAATTTGATCTGGTTCGTTATTCAATTTGTTTTGATCCGAAAAATCTAGATATCCGTAAATCTTCAAAACAAAACAAATATTAAAAATTAATATCCGTTAAAAACAAAATAAATTACAAATACTAGAAATTTAAGAGACGGATATCTGATCCATTCCAATTTTTATACATATAAATGTATATTGATAATTAAATAAAGAGTTTTAAATGTATAATCTTATATAATTATTATTTTAACATATAATTTTATAACTTTTATTTAAAATTTGACTTATAAAATTATTAAATTAAGAAAGGAACATAAAATATTTATAGAAAACTGCAATTTTTCTAAAAACATTAGTTTCATAATTTTTTTATAAATGTTATAAAGGGTAATTCTCTCAAATAGCTATTTTAAGTTTTTATCCCAAAAATAGCTTTAAAATGACCAAAATAACTCATTTTTATTTTGAAAATTTTAATTTTAATTTTTTATTTTTTAATATTTGAAACTTCACCCCTAAAATCTTATTTCTTAACTCTAAATCATAAATATAAATTAATTAACCCTACGGTTGTAAGTATATATTTACCTCTTTAATAAAATATTTTGATCATTTTCCTCTTTGTGAAAATAGACTAAAAAACATATAGTTTCATTAATTTTTGTGAAAATTATTTTTGTGAAAATAGACTAAAAAGGATTATCTTATGAAATTTCTCTTTTAAAATTTTATAAAACATATAGTTTCATTAATTTTTACTTTATATTTTATATTATGTAAAATATAAAGTTTTTTAAAAGTGTCTTGTTTTTTTTTCTAAATTTACCTATATTGAATAAAATTAGATGAGATATCCGTAAATATTCGTAAATATCTATAAATTTTTGAAATATCTAAAAAGCCGGATATTTATATTTTTCGAAACAAAACAAATCAAAAAATCAAATATCCATAAACTATAAAGGAAATTATAAATACTGAAAAATATGATAATATCCGCTCCCTACCTACCCTAAGTACCTATCTATAAGTTTGCCAATGGTTGGAATTTTCAACCAAACGTCACTTTCTTTTAACCAAAAATAGGTGTTCAGAAGTTTCTTTTCTATTTGATAACTAGCTTGATTATCATGAGTCATGACTCAGGATGAGTATCTATTACTTTAATCGACTTTCGTGTTCTATCTGATATCTTTTTCCTATTTTCCGGCAACGTATTTACTTGTTTTGAAGCAAAGTTTCTAACAAAGAGCGAGTACTGATCTAAAAAATAAAGATGATGTTTCAGCTATAGGTAAGAGTAATTCCACTTTCCCATTCAAATTTCATTTATTTATTTCGGGTTTTCGGGGTCATATATGTATTGCTATCCTGCAAAAGATGGTGAATGTTAAAGATAGACCAATTTTCTTAAATAGTCATTCCCTTCAAAGAAAAAATGATAAAAAATGTTTTACTACATAGGTAAAAGACCATTTTATTCATTACTTTATAGATATATACCATGTTCGGAGCCACGTTAAGCGCTGGTCGGACGGCAATCTCGGATTTAGCGAATTACCAAAAAATCGAGGATTAAACGGGGTGTAAGCGGAGAATAGTTTTAATTATTTTTAAAGTTTTAAATAAATATATTTCTATATCTATCTATCTACTTTATTAAAACAGAAGTACACATATAAAATACCCCTAAGTTTTTATTTTTATTTACAATGAGATGTCATTGAGAATTTAATTAAATTTCCTATTTTAATACTTGTCTTTTTTACTTAAATTAATGTGTTTTTAAGCTTCCTATTTTAATGCTTATCTTTTTCACTTAAATTAATATGTTTTCTTTAAGTTTTTTTATTTTAATGCTTGTCTTTTTCAGTTTATATATTGTATTTTAATGCTTGTAATTATAAGTATATTATATGATCTTAAAGTATGAGTAACATCAATATAAATATTTTAAATAAAATTAGAGAAGTAATATAGAAATATAAAGTTAAATATGCATAAGTGTGAATATCTTCAGATATCTATTCGGGTTCGGATATTACCCGTTCGGGTTCGAATATCTAATCTCTCCTAATTTAATGTCCGTTCGGATATTTTGCTACTTTAGTTCGGATTTCGGTTCGAGTTTTTGAGATCAGGTTCGGATACGGGTTTAAATATCGAATAAAATGCTCATCCATATATCTTTACATCTATGTTAACGCATATAAAAAAGTAAACTTAATATCCGCGCTAGTGCGCGGGTCCGGATCTAGTTCTTATTATTCAAAAATATCAGAATTCTTGTTATACCTCCAAACAATCTTATACGGAGTATAACATAAACGAAAAGAAGACAGTTTACAGTTAGAACTGAAACATCAGCACATATAATCGCTTGAGCATAATTATTTATTTAATACAATAATTTAATCCAAAAACAAATGAATTAAATAGAAACTAGAGAAAGAAATCTCATAACACAAGATGCAAAAGATTGAATTTCAATAAAACAATGGCAGTATCTGTTTCTCACGTTACGTATCACTCAAAAATAATAATAACAACACAAACTTTTAACTGTAGCAAAATAAAACTTTATATCCAGAGACTGCTTATATGATCTGCTGAACAGCCTCTGTTTCAGCAAGACGATTCCGTCTTGGTTCTGTACCTGTACAGAACTCTCTTCTTCTTCTTGCTGGAGACATTATCAATGGTCAGAACAATCTTACCAGACTCACTGTTCTTGAAACTGTTCCTCAACGGTCCTTCGTTTGATCCAATCTTCTTCCCCTTTTGGACAATTATAGTGTAAGCCCCTTCATTTGTTGGTACAAACTCTTCCTTGTAATTCACTTCCCATCCCAGAACCGCAATGTCCCACACCAATGTACCTTCAGTCTAAGACACAAAAAAAAACATTATCATTAGATAGATCTTTTATAACTTCTGAAAAAAAAAAAGGTGTTTGGTATTCAAATTCTTACCTCAGGAGCTGGGATCTCTATGGTTTCAGATGATCCAGGCTTAACAACAACTTCAGATACAGCTTCGTTGGAGAATTCAGTATCATCATCTCTTTTGAAACCACCGTACTGAACCGGGATCTCCTCTGCTGGAATGTACCTTCATCAAGAAACAATGCATAAATGTTATGATAAAGCTTAGTAACATCCATATCATATTGGGGGTTTAAGTATTAGTTGCTTACTTGAGAAGAGTCTCTGTTCCATTAGCTGGACGAGTCACAACAAACTTGCTCTTGGTTCTTTGAGTTAAGAATGGAGACAGGAGAGTGCTACCAGCGTAGAACCAGAAGGGAACATTTATGAATACCTGCAGAACATTTAAAAACAAAAAAAATCAGGAGACTGAAGCCATGAATCCTAAAATTTGGTATCTGTCCTAAAATTTGGTATCTGAGACAGTGATGAGCTCACGTTTCTGGAGACAAGTTCCGGGTAATTGTCCTGCAGAGCTACTATTGCGTTCTTGATTGCAACCCAAAGCTCTTTTTTGAGCAGTCCAGGACAGTTTTTGAGATCATGGATCTGGAGAAGAGAAGTAACACCTCCTGGCTTCAGATTAAGCTT
Organism: Sinapis alba; assembly: GCA_012274485.2. Classification (NCBI taxonomy): domain Eukaryota; kingdom Viridiplantae; phylum Streptophyta; class Magnoliopsida; order Brassicales; family Brassicaceae; genus Sinapis; species Sinapis alba. Next base: position 70,553 of record MU106764.1, on the reverse strand, counting down.
CTGGATTCCCTTCTCCATCAGCTGAAACCTCCATTTCAATAGATTCTCTCTGCTTTGCTCTGACCCAAATGTCCTTTGGTAAAGCTCCTCGTTACCAAAAACGCTGTAGATGTTGTAACAGACAGGGCGTGATTCGAGATCCAGACCATTCATGTAAGCTGCAGAGGCAAGATCCTCTCCAAAGTCTTCTCCAAGGATTGAATCAATCTTCTGTTCTTTTCTCCACTTGAGGGTTTTCTTGAGCATCTCAAAGGCTTCGTTGACTTTGAAGTCTCTTGCTCTCAGGAACTTCAAGAGGATTACATCAGTTCCTTCATCTCCTTTGCTTGGAAGCAATGGCACTCCCCATAGCTCGATATCGTTATCCACAGTCTCATCTTCTTCCTCCTGCTCCACAGTCTCAGCTTTGGCTTCTTCAGTAACAACGGCCTCGATTTTCTTCTCTTCTTCTACACTATCAGCTTTCACTTCCTCCTTAGTGTCGACAACAACAACCGCCTCAGACTTCTTTTCTTCTTTAGGGCTTTCCTTCTCAACCACAGCCTCCTCAATGGTTTCAGCTTTGGCCACTTGGGTTACATCAGTCTTGGCTTCTTCTTTGGGGATTTCCTCAGCAACAACCGCCGGTTCACTAGTCTCAACTTTGGCTTCTTCTTGGCTAACAACAGCCTCACTCTTCTTCTCATCTTCAGCCTTCTCCTCTGCTTCCTTCTTCTTTTCCACCTTCACAGGGCTCTCTTTCTTCTTCTTGAAGAGTGTGTTTTCGGTAATAGCTTCCTCAAGCTTTGTCTTGAGATCACTCAGAGCCTTTTTCTCAGACTCTGTCAAATCAGAGAAGAAATCGCTCTCTTCCTTGAAGGAAGAGATCTTCTCAACACCCTTAGGCTTGCTCTCTTCTTCTTCTTCTTCAACCTTAGACTCTTTCTCTTGAACTTCTTCCTCAACAACAGCTTTAACAGTTGTTTCCTCCTCCACAGAAGCAATAACAACCTCAGACTCCACCTGTTTCTCCTCAACCTTAACTTCAGCAGTCATATTTACCTGTAAATCAGATTTAAACAATCTTCAATCTATATGACATAATTAATCATAACCCACTAATAAAAACTCAACCTTTAAAAGAAACCCTCCTAAAACTATTTATCTTTCTTGACTGTTGAGATTTCTTAAATCAATAAACAGGATTCTTGCTAAACCCTAACAAACAACAGACTCAAAACGAAGACTATGAGAAAACCCAGCGGTTCTCTGTTTGTCGACACATGAAATCGAAATTGAAGCTTAAAGGAATCGAATTTAGCTACTTGTGGAGAGAAACTTACCTAAATAAGATGATGCGACTCTCTGCTTCTTCAGAATCTCTCAATTAGCCTTCGACTTGTGGGGTTTTTCTTTTCTTTTCTTTTCTTTTCTCAGGAGGAGAAAGAAGCTTTATGGAGAGAAGAAGCCCTAGCTAGCTTTGAGGCTGGACCCCACCCACTATAAGCAACGGTCAAAATATTAGGGTCCACCACTAAAATAAAATAAGAAAAAAACTATAGCCGTTGGATTAAAAACCTCATCCATCCAATGATCCAAAATTTACACGAAAGTAGCTGCTGGGTCCCTCACGCTGTTCTTCGCATGTTGCAACGGTCGTCTCTGCTGATCTGGTCATCCATTGAGAGAACGACACGTCGACTATTCGACAGAAGTATGTTCGGCGCAACGGACGGATTATTCAACCAAAGTCCCTACTTTCTTTTGTGTGTTTGCTTTGCTGAGTGTTTGTTTTGTTTGATGCTAATTTTACAATTTGGAGTTACCCTAATTATAAATTACACTTATAATTAGGAACAAGTACCAGTATCTGAGAATCTTTTTCTTGTAACGGTTCTATGCTTTACTCCTCAAATGTTTTTGTAAAAAAATGAATCATTACTATAATGATTCATCATTTGAGAATCTCATCCTAATCTCTCTCTCTTCACTTTTTATTATTTTGTTTGAAAATTTCTAATGGAGGTGCTCTAAACTTGGTTTTTTGAATTACTAGTTATTTGATTGGATTCAGTTCATCATACATTTAATAAATATATAATTATTCAGTAAACACTTATCAACATGGCGTTACGGCTGGTGGTTGTTGCATTGCAAAGAATCATCACATGCCTCGAGTTCAATCCAACAATACCACGCCGCTATATATGTTACAAAAAGAAACATGGTGTTTACGATATTTAACTAAATTAAAGTAATTTTTAGCTGTTAATAATTTTTAGCTGTAAATAAAAAATATGAATTTAAGAAAAGAAAGATATATTCAAGACATGCATATAGATAGATATATCATCAATAAATGTTGGTCTTGTTCATATCTTTGACGCGAAAAAATGTATTTCCAATATTAATGACCTCCCAATGATTATATGATGACATTTAAAGTGCACCGCCGCAACTATTAAATTTTACGTGCCAATAATAATTAAGATAAACAACAAAACACAGAGAAGTAAACCAAAGCAGTGGAAATGATTGAAGCAGTTGGCAAACAATTGCGATAATTATAACAGAGAAGTTGTTGAAGTCAACAGTTCCAGCTAAACTCACCCCGCCAAATCAGCCGCAATAAAAGGATGATGAAACAGAGAGAAACAGCACAAACTACATAAAGAGACAGTGCACAAAAGATCAAGCTGTACACAAACCAAATCTAAAGTCACGTTTTCCAATCAGACCCACCAGACAGAAGAAGAAGAGAGAACACGTAAACCATCCACATTAAACTAAGACAGTCTTTAATTCTTACAAAGGGATAAAACATCTCACAAAAAGGGATAAAATTAGCAGACAAATGTTATCGACTATGTCCCAATGTGTGTTTGACGGTCTTTCAACTCAGCAAACCGGATCATGGCCGTCGGCTTGATCTCCTCTCAGGCTTCTCAGGTGTTATAGGAGAATCTGAGAACAAACCAGTTGCCCTGTCGAACAAAAACATTTCATTACTGAACCAAGAATCATTTGAACTATCAATCTCTTTATCTGAACTCTGAGAATACTTGTGAACAACTTTAACTCGTTTCTAATGCCAAAGCAGAGCACTAACTTCTTGTGAATATTGTGAACAATTGCAAAAAAGAGAGAAGTTGAAGAGTTAATGTACCTGTCGTAACACAAGTATGCATCACCAATTTGTCCTGCAACCTTGTTTCGCACTTTCCTCACACAGATCTGAAGCATACAAAAGTTGATTACCTTGTTCACGACAAGTAGGCACAAGGTCTAAGTAAATTACAGTTTAAGAAGAACAAAATGGTACTCACTTGCACTAGATCAAGAGGTCCAGCTTTCTCATCGCGGTTTCTGTGAATAACAATCCCATTGTCACATTTGTTAATGAAGTGTGCACTCCCGCTAATATCGTACAGGTTTGGTGGACCGCCGTCCCATTGTTGCAACTGTTTTGGATGTGCAACAAACCAGACATGACAAGAGTGATGTTGCGCAAAGCGTTTTATCTTTGTAAGCATCTGGCTAACATATTCTGTCTCCGTCCTATCCAAAACGAATAGAAATAGTTCATGTTTCAGAAGGGAAATAAGGTAAAAGACTGATTGAAGTGAAAACATTTCACCATCACTCACTGTCGCTGAGTACGTTGATGATCAAGCTCATTGTAAGGGTCTATGACAAGTCCTCGTATCCCATGCCGAAGAACAGCAGCTTTCGCACGTTCCAGAACCCATCCAATACTTGGAAGTGAGTCCAATTCACATCTGATTAGTCATGAGAGCACAAAATATTATTAACGCAACATGTCCAAGGTGCACAAGCTCTATAAAGGCTGAACGGTTTACCTTATGAGAGTGAAGGTGTCATCCAACCACAGTTTCCCTTCATCCAACTCCTCAACGCTCATCCGGGGGACACTTCTCCCATAACTGTTGAGTAAAATAAGGAGCTTACAGTGATTCATTACACACCACTTCCAAGAAAGAACAAAGTAAACTACAAGGCGCATGTTTTTATGCTTGAATCAGATAAGTTTGGATCTTTACAAAAGAGACGAGCTTACTCTGCATCAAAGAAGGGTTTCTTTACATGTTTTTCCAAAAGTTTCCTGCCGTGATCTCGTACCTGCGAGCAGCAAGGACAAGAAACAATCAGGCAAAAATAGTATTAAGCAGTTTTTTTTTTCCAAATTCATGGACTAATTCAGAAACACACTTTATTTTCCATTGAGCAGAGCGCAAACTTCCAGCCAACACTATGGTTGAGATTACATAAGAGAGCATCAATCCATTCACTCTTTCCGGAATTAGGAACCCCTGTCACGACCGTCAATTCTCCTGGCACAACCTGATCAGCAACAAATGGTGAATATGACATGAGATGTTGACCCCTGCATGAGTATTATTATTATAAACATGACTTCAATGCTTACACTATAGAAGTTGTCCAAAGTTTTCCACCCGGTTGAAACACCATACTCATGTCCATGAGTCCGATGATAATAGGCATCAATTTCGTCAAAGAAATCTTTAAAGGAGAACAATCCTTGTATAGGGTATGGCTCCGCACTTCGAACAGCTTCACTGAGTGAATGAGGTCCCATAGACATAAGCACCTAAGAGAATCATCATCCATGTAAGGAATCATCTATACTAATGTAACCCTTGAAGGCAATTGCATAACGTTTACATATCATCTGATCTGACCTCATTTGCATCTTTGTAATGTTCATCGTCACTTTTCTTTGGCCATTTGACACGCCAACATCTTTCTTTGCCCAGACGCCGTGCAACTTCTTCAGCCAGAGCTTGACCAGCTCCATCTCCATCAGTAGCAATAACAATCCGAGATGCCTATAGATTAATAAGAAAAACTTTTCTATCCAGATACTTGGAAGCAAACAAATAATAAATTGCCCACACATACCTTCTTTAAGTAGTCATTGCAATTCCATAGAAACTTATACTTGGTGTCCTAGCTTCACCAGAAGAGTTAAGTTCTTAGTAAATTTGGATAAAAAAGGTATGAAACCTAAAGAGCAGACAAACCTTGTCTTCAGATGGAGTTTCCTTTGAAGAAACCGACGCTGGAGCTCCATCAGGAACGGATACACAATTTCGAAAACCTGCCTCTTCCATCGCAAGTTTGTCTATTTCCCCTTCAACCTTAAGTTAAATTTCCCCCAAAGAATTAGACTCACAGTTTAGCCATCATCAATAGTTCAATACCATGTGATCATTCAATAGGAGGTAAAGGCACACGTACTATAATGATTTCAGATGCTTTTTCAATGTCGTCAAGCCCATAAAAGATCCTCCGTGTATTCTTTTCCTGAAGGAACACACAAACATAAAAGCATGTAAGATATGGTCATAATAGAAAGCTCGAGAGAGTTGTTCATGTCTGATATTAGAAAGGGAATTTGAATGACATGGACCTGAAAGAACTTCTTAGTTAGATAACGGTACTTGCAACTCACAAGCTCTCCTCTTTGCCAATACGTAAAAGCAATTATAATCTGCCGCGTAAAATGAAACAATAAATTAACAAACAACAGAACCAGGCACAGAGGACCAGAAGCAAGCATGTTCCTTTAGAAAAGAATGTTTCATGATTTTCTAAATTGCAATCAAGATGGAGCAGTGAGAGCCAGGTAACATCTCCTTATGAATCTGACAACACTAAAGCTTGAAAACTAACAGATTCAGAAGAGTATTCGTAAGTACCTCATCACCTATTCTTTTCTGCATAACCCGATTCCTCTTGAGTGTTTCTGCTGAAATCATTCTTGCAGCGAAATAATCCTCAATCTGAAGCATAACCAAGAACACAATAAGGTATATCAAACTCATATTAACTAGAGAGAGATGAAGTATCAAATTCAGATGTCTTTTTCTAAAGAAAGCAGTAAACACAGAAGAAAGAAAGAACAATAAGTATGTAGAAAACGACAACCTCATTGCAGAGAGGTTCTAGCTCTAAACTCTCCACCGTAATTTTTCTTTCACCCTTCTCCACTGGAACTGCTGCAGACGTAGTAAACCTACCATCCACCTGATAAAATTTAAACTTAAATCAATTTGTATTTCAAGAAACGTGTGGCATGCAGTGTGTTGCAACTAACCCGTACTCCACCTTTCAACCCACACTTCCCTCGAAAGCAGTTCCATGTAGCCGAAGAACTGTGTATTAAAAGGCATCATTAACTACAGTCTCATTAAAACAAAATTCTTACTTGGTGAGAAAATAAGATTGCATACCAATCAGCAGCAATGAAAAGAGACAAACTTTTTTCTCCAGAGTCACCACCTTCACACTGATGTACACATAGTATATAAACTTAGCCTTTTACAGTTACTCAACACCAATGGCAAAAGAAAAGGACAACATTAAACATAATAGTACTCTCTCAAGTCTTGGCATATACCATGAGGCTTGTGGAGAAGACATAAACGGTTTACCTCGGGACATATCAAACCACTGTATTGTCCGGAGGGACAGTTTTGAGCATCAATTCCATTTTCAGCCAATTTAAGCCTCAAGTTGGCTAATCTAGATTGCACAGCACCATCTTCAAGATCAACTATAGAGGAGCAATTAACTCAATTGCATACACATGGAAACAATGAAACACAGGATTTGAAACAGCATTCACGACGTACCGGGATTTGGGGCTCTGGAGAGAGAAGTGAAGGGCGACACACCATTGGGCCTTTGGTGATAAGGGCTGCTGCTTTTGGACACGGGTCTCGAGGCTAAAACCGGACGAAATCTTCTAGAAACGGAAGAGAGTTGCCTTTGAAGACCACGGGCGTAAGAAGGAGAAGAAGCTGCAAAAGAAGAAGGAAGAAGACAAAACTCGAAGAACTGCTTCGAACTCATGAGTACTGACATCGAACAAGACAATTTCCGCAGGTGGGTTTGGGGAAGGCGAAGCAAAAAGCGCATCTCGAAATAAATCTTCAGCTACTACACTTCATAGTGCTTCTTAATTCCGACAAGGGTTTTAGACTTTTAGGGGTTCTGTCTTTTCCCTCCTCGGTCTGCGTCTTACGGAAGGAGGAGGAGAAGACACCAAGAGATTTTTGATTTTGTTCTCTCTTTTAGGTAACATGGGCTTCTGATCGTAAAGGCCCATTAGTTATTTGTTCAGGCCTATTGCATTATTTAGGCTCATTGTTACATTACCAGATTCTTTTTAGGAAGTTGAGAAAAAAAAAACTGGCGACAAAGGTTGGTATTCCCTACGTTTCACAAAAAGTGTCGTTTTAGAGAAAAAAATTTCTTATGAAATAAGTATCGTTTTCGTATTTCAATATAAAATTTAAGAATTTTATTTGTCAGTTTAACTTTTTATTGGTTGAAATATGGTTAGGTGTATGAGAAATGATGTTTTTATATAGAAAATATGTAAAATTAAATGTTTTTTTAATCTGTGTGCACAAATCTAAAACGACATTTATTATAAAACAGAGGGAATATTAATTAAGATATTAAAAAAAACTGGCGACAAAGCTCAATATCTTTTTTAATATACAAAAGATGAAATCTAGACTTTGGTAAGTTCCTTGACATGTATGAATAATGAAATAAGATAGATATAGTATTAATTTAAATAAACCGAATTCTCATAAATATGATTTAAATACCCATATACATCTTTTTTTTTCTTTTTTTTTTTGTTCACAACCCCATATACATCAAAATATAATGTTAAGATTTTAAGTTTTACTAATTTATGTAATCATTAATGTATAAAATACTTTAAATTAGCATCAAATTCTCCTGAATCGAAAATTCTGAATAAAACAGACGAGTAATGGGTCAGGCCCACCACCCTTAAATTAACCAGCACATTTTTTGGTTTTGCTGTCACGTATTAAAACTCTTAAGCACTAAACTATTCAGTCAAACATAATAATTCAGTCAATGATTTGATAGACATCAAACTTAGACCATCTCCATCAGGGACTCTTAGGGAAGGGTTTTTAGCGGAATTTAAGAACCGGTTCTTACATTCCGTTAAGAACCCCTCCCTAAGAACCCGGACATGCTCTTATCCCTCCTTTATTTCCAAGTCGTAACTATGATCCCTGAGTAGTAATAGTTCTTTGATTTAACTTGTTTATGTGTGAAATATTTAGTCTTAATTATTTGCAAACCATCGTTTTCATAGATGCATGTTCACTTTAACAGTGAAACTACTCTAAAAACCTTAGTGATGGGACCTACCACTAAATTTAACATTTTAGTTATTATCATATATATTTACGTTTGGACGAAATCGGCAGCACATTTGAGATCCTTTTTTATCATCTATGGATTGATAATGAACATTAGAGCAATTTTATTGGTGAGAAATTCTTTTAGTTTCTAAAAAATAAAACTAATGATATCCTACTGTTATTATTAATATTAATTTATTTTTAAATAGATAGACCAATAGTTGAGAAGCAAATGTGATTTTGAGTATTAAATAGTGATAAAAATATCTTCTATTTCCTAAGTTTTTGATTATTATTACTTTTTAATGTTTTACATACTAGTTGAGAACCTATACATGAAAGTGCTTTTAAAGATACAATAAATTTGAAACCTAAACATTGCATCACAAACTGAAATGGAGTACATACCAAAAACATCAGCGGAAAAACGTAAGAAACGTAAGAAACGTAAGCTGGACAAACCTCGAAGCCACAAACCAAACATTACGAGAAGCAATAACAGCTTAACTTAAAACAAATACTTATATATTTAACCTATGCTCGAAACATTCACTAAACTTCAACACTTCTCTCGAGCAAGCAAGCGAAGTTCTGAAAACTCAAATACGCGAAAGGACATGTTAAGTAGTTGTAAATAAACTTTTAAATTTATTTACAACTATTGAGGTGTTAGGCTAAAAAAATTTGGAATTATTGATGTTCACTTTCGACGAAGATACAACAAATTTGAGTCTTTCATATTAGTTTCTCAAGCAAATCAAGTCAGCTTCATCTCATATCTGCGGATCAGAGATTCATGTATTATTTGGTGGACTGTCATCAAAGTTACACCTCAAGGTTGGATTATTGATGGAGACGAGCCCCTTTTACAACAAGATTCGTGTGTCGATGTAGTCGAGGTACCAGATCAACCAACCGACGACATTCTTCTTATTGATCCATATAACCGTTGATGAGCCTGGTGATAGAAATGAAGACGAGTTTTATGAAAGTGATGAACATTATCTCGTTGAAAACTCAAGTGATGAATCTGAATGATGTATAATCTATGTTTTCCCTTATAATAATGCATGTTTTTCTTTAAAAAATTAATCTTATTTATTTTTAATATTTTATTTTTAGCAAAAATGAGTAAAAGATGTTTGAAGAAAGAAAAATGAGATGTTAGAAAAAAGATATAAGAAGTATTAGATGTTTGAAAAAATAAAATAGAAAAAAAGTTTAAAGTTGGTGGAAGAAAAAGAAAAGGAGTATAAGAATATTTTACACCGAGTTTTAAACCATAGTAATATTTTAACTATAGCTAAATTGTAGGGGGTTTTTTTGTTTATAACAAAAAGAAATAATATAGTAATAACAATTTCTGAAACAAATAGTAATAATAATATTTTCATAGAATGTTCTGTGTGTTTAACACATACAACATTTTTAAAAGTTATTTTATTTAAAGCAATGAGTATTTAAATTAGGTTTACTTATTATAATTGTAAAAAAAAGATTATAATCATAGGAAAATATATTATAAAAGATTAAAGAACATTAAATAAAAACATAAATATGATATAAATAATATATAAAGAAATATGTGATGTGGAGATTAATAATATATTTTCTTAATAACCTAAATATGTAAGAAAATATATTTTGGATAATAACTAAAGTTTAACAAATTCTTTATTCATTTCACATTTGTTCTCCGTTACGTACATATTTTAGATAGTAAAAAAATATTGTAAGTTTTACTCATTTATAATTCAATTTATTATTTATATTTTTGTAACATATAAGTAATATATTGTAATATAAATATTAAATACAATATTATTTCAATAAATCCGAGTCCGGGCAAAATTTCTAGTTCATATAATTTATCCATAAACCCATCCTCCGCAGTCACCACACACATAAAATTAAAATTATACATATAGGATATAGTCTGTCTATGTCCCATGATGAAAGAAAATAATCCAAATGTAATAATTATTATTAGCAATAAAATTTTACGACTGTTCTTCTCCCCCACTCGTCAAATCAAAAACAATTTGTTTAGGAAACAAAGAGTTGTGATGGATTTTTCTTTCTATCAATCGGAGTGGATGGATGATTTGACTTAACTTAAGGTCACTGTTCCCATTATATTTTAGCCTCTCTCAAAATCCCACAACAAAATATTAGTACTTATTATCTTTTATTTTCTTTATTCAATTTTCTATTTATAAAATCTCCACAATTTTGTATTTTAGTATATCATGTTTTTTGAACAAAATATAGTATAAATGCTGGAAAAAAGGAAAATTTAATTTGGTGGCCACAAAATGTCGAACAACTCATTAGTATTACGCTAGTTCACTAATTCAATAAAACAAATCCAAAAACTTAAATCATCTTCAACCCCGCTCTATAATTTACTGCAAAATAGATTGGGAAGTAGAATAATGAACAATCAAAAAAATGATTACTCTTAGAACTTTTTTGTTTGTTCATTACTCTATTTTTTATTCTATTTTGCAGTAAATTATAGAGTGGAGTTGGAAATGCTCTTAAGTAGATTATTATTATTGGCTTATATATATTTTTTCTTCTCAATATTAAATACTATATAAATTAATTGGAAATGGTAAGATTTTCTTTTTTCAATGAAAAAAGAGATGTTCTTTGTTGAAAGAGAAAAGAGATGTACTATGTAACCCCCTTAAAACTATTCAGAACTCTTGTGGATTATGATACATCATTGACATAGTAATAATAACAGACTTAATTCATCAAAAATTCAATTTAGAAAACTGGCAAGAGAAAAAGCCAAATCTGGAATTCAAGTAGACACACACATCGGTTAGATCGGTCGCGTAAATAACGCGGGACAACATATTGATAAAGGCTGCTCTGCCTCTGAGTGTCTGACACACTCATAGATCATATCATATAATTCACTTACAAATAAAATAATAGTTTGTAGATATCTTGTAGTTATATATGTGAGTGATGGTGTGTGTGACAACAAAAAAAAATATAAATATGTGCTTATGCGAAACGTGGTGCTCTGCAATAGTCTCTTTTTTTTTGGAAAAACTATTCAATAGTCTTATGATTATATTTTCTTATAAACTAAATTTTGATACATATTTTCAACGCGCAAAAATATTTTAGTGAATAAAATTTTTAACTAGTGAAAATTATTTTTATATATTATTAATAATATGATTTATTTTAATTGTTTTGATATACAAGTTAAATGATTTGGTTGAGATGATAAATAATTTATTAAAAATCTGATTTTTTCTGTTTTATCATAACTATAACTTATCGATTTTGAATTTCTGAATAAAATCCAAATATTAGTTTACGATATTAGATTATTTATCATAAGAGTTTACAAATTTTATCTTTAAACCAAACTAAAAATATTTACTTACAGTTAATTTAATTTTACTAAAATAATAACTGTAAATTAATATGTATTGTTGATATAAAATATTTTATACTTTTGTAAAGTAGAATGTTTATATTAAAAATTAAATATATAAAGATAAAGGAGAATAATTCATTTTATTAACTCGTTTTTTAGAAAAAATAATATGTTTCTTCAACAACTCTCGCATTTGATAAATCAATTGAATATTTGATGAAATAATCCGTAGAAAAATAAAATATTAAAAAATTAATTGAGAATAATTTTATCATATTTAGTTTTAAATTTTAAAATATCTTTTAAATTTCTCATTTTTAAAAAGTTAGTAAAATGAATATTAAAATATTTTATTAGAAATATAATCATAAATAATATATTGGAGCCTCTTTTAGTTACTTTTGAAAAATATTTTTAAAAATTGTGATATTAAATATAAAGCAAAATTTCAAATTTTGTGAACATTTTCTAATATTATTCAAATTGGATATAGAAATTAGTAAACTGTATTATGAAATCGTATAACATTGCATATGTAGAGTTTTGTGAATTTTTGATGTCTTTTAATAATTATTATATTATTCTTCAAATAGCATATGCCAAATATCAAGTCCACTCGTATGACATATTTTTCTAAATCTATACAACTCGTAAATGTTTTTTTTTTAAGTGTAAAGGGTTAAATTCATATTCATTAAACACATAGACTTAATTTTTGGGTGGAAAATACAATCCACATATATACTTTTTCTGAGTATTTAAGTGGATTATAATTAATAGGCTCATATCCGCATAACCACATATAGAACTAATAATTTTGCGTTAGAAAAAAATTAATCCATGATCTAAACCAACAAAACAACTTCTCTTTTAATGGAAACCACTATACAATTACTATATGATTTGCAACTCAGTAAATGTCGATCTTAACTTTCCGGAATTTACATGATATAATAGAATGTTAGTGGTGTTGGTGCATAACTTAAAAGGATATATTTACTATATAGACTATATTTTATAATGTTGACTAATGTTTGTGTACAAGCATAATATGGACTATGAAATGAAAAAAAGAAGAAAATGGCATAACGTCGACTACTGAAATTTGATTAACAATTTTTTGAAATTTTTATTTTTATTCCTTCTGTTTTTAATTGAAGGTAGTTTTAGCAAAAAAAAGTTTATTTCATAATATAAGTAGTTTCCATATTTCAATGCATTTTTTCATTTACTAAATGTTGTGTGATCGATGAAATAATGTTAAGTTTTTTATAATTGGTTGAATTAGTTAATTAAATGATTTTTTCTTCAAAATAACAATTTTCTAAATATTTGTACTTTTAGACAAACTACTTACAATTAAAAACGGAAAGAGTATTATTTAACTATTTATAAATGTTACTGTGTTGGTGAATTAAATCGTACTAGACCTTAATTCACAAGACCATACGGCTATTTAGTTTTACATTTTAATTTATGTTTACACTTAATATTATATTTATAAATATAGTCATATCACTTCAAATAATTTTATATTCAAATATTTTGACATATGTGTCCCACATGAGTGTTTGCTGCGTTTCATGGGTCAAATATAAAATTATGTATTTTAAAAAATATTTCCATATGGTTAACACATATTGTTGCTATTTTTTTTTTTTTAAAGTAAAATAATATTGTATGTAATTCATATTTTAGGCGAGTATTCAATTTAATTCTATATATGCGTAGCTTATAAAAACAAATATTTATAATTTTTTCACATAATTTAACTATTAAAATTTATTTAATTATATTAGAAATTCTAAAATTACATACATTAATTATTTTTAATTGTTATTATAAAATTTTGAATTATATACACCAAAAGACAACTTATAATTCTCATTATTATATTATATTATACAAAAATTTAAGCAATATCAATTAAAGATAACAATAGTTTATAAAATTCCAAAATTTGAGGAATATCCGTTAAAGAAAAGAGGATGATAATCTAGATATTATGTTATAGTTTATATTAGAAAAAAATCCAATCAAATTCTATAAATATTGGAACTATAAATAACAATTATTTATTGTTATGATCTTGTATATAGTAATATATTGAAGATTTCATTAGGACCAAATAATTTCATATTATGGAAACTACATAAAAGACATAAAATATGAATAGTTATTATGATAATGGATTAAAAATAGATTTAGGATAATGCATTAATTAAACAGTAAAAATCATGCATATAAAAATAGACTACGACATACATTTACTAATGCGTAAAAGACAGAGGAAACTAAAAATTAAGTTCAATCAATTATATCAGTGGTAATGAAATGTAAATAACTTTGAAATTTTATGAGTATTTTATATGTGTATTTCTATTTTAATAAAATAGATATGTTAAGTTCAGTTATTTAGTTATCGAAAATGGTGAGATCTATTAGAACCAAAATCGATTTTACTATTGTATCTTCATAATTTGTTAGGATATGGTATATATTTAATAATAACTAAGTCAGCAGTTAATAAAAATAATAAAAAGTTAAATAAATATAATGGTGCAACTATGAATTTTTATAAGTATTTTTTTTATGTTTCTGGTTTTAATACACTAACACCAACACTATTATCATAGAGTACGGTTCCAAATGGTAATCATGGTTGTGATATTATAAGCAGTGTGGGATCAAAATACAGTGCGATATAACTGCGGTTCATACGTTTTGCGAGATAAATGTGGATTTGATAGAAAATATAGTGCGATTTTGATTAAAAAAAAGTAGTGATGTTTTCATAAAAATAATGTTATTGTGATAGAAAAATAATGTAAAATAATTATATTAATAAAACTAAAAATTAAATATATTTGGTTAGTGATAATCTCACACTATTTTACTTTTTACAATTTTAAATAATACTTATTTTAAATAATTATTCTAATATATATTTTTTTTAATATAAATTTAACTACTAAAATTCTTTTTTAAAAAAATTAAAATAATTGTAAAGAAATTATTAAATAACAATTATATAACGAAAGTTGGTATCAAATACTTTGATTTATTCGTAACATTTTAAAAGTATTATCTTTTATTGTGTCGTATGTATAAACTAAATGGATTAAATGTATTAAGCTAAATTATAAATTAAATGTATTTTCATGATTAGAATAATTAGAATAATTCAGATAAAATATTTGCATATTTCGGATATTTCACATAAAATAGTCAAAAACTTTTGTATATTTTAGATACTTTTAATATATTTTTAAATGATAAATATATATTTTATTATGTTATATGTGTATAATTAATATTTGTTATATGTATTTGGATATCTATTAGAGCATGTTTAATGGGGGTATCTTAGGAAGAGTCTCTTAAAATATTTAAGAGACGTCTCTTAACTGTTTTAGTTAAAAACTAAGAAACCGTCTCTTAAATCCCGCTAAGAGACCCTCCTTAAGAGACCCCATTAAACATGCTCTTAGGTTCTCAGTTTGGTTCTGGTCCAGTTCGATTATTTCGTATACAGTAGAATCTCTATAAATTAATAATGTTGGGACTTTAGAATTTATTTAGTTTATAGAGATATTAATTTATAATAGTTTCCTTATTTAGATTTCTTATATTAAGATATATTTATTCTAAGATAAGAAAAATATTTGATTTGAGTGTAGAGACATTAATTGTTATTTTTAAAAATTTGAAATTTATATTAGTTTTATTATATTATTTGGTGTGTCTAATATATATTGCATAGAACATAAATATAGTTTTAGATATAATATTACTAAATCTTATCAAAAAAATATTAAGTGTTAAGAAAATATAAAGATTTTATGAATATAAAACAAACAATATTGTATAAAAGATAAAATATTTTATAACAATTTATATGTATAAAAAAATTTATAATTTTAATGGGATCATATATTTACAAATAATTTTTTTAAAAATTATTATCTTATTATTTAATCGATTTGTGTCAAATTTTAAACCGACCAAGTTGGGATAGGTGAAATTTATTAATTTATAGAAATTATTAATTTATCGAGTATGAATTGATGGAGGTTCTACTGTATATAAATATAGGAATTATTCAAATATGAGAGTTTTGTTTTGGTTTCGGTTTTGAAGTATTTCGGTTCGATTTTTATTTGGTCTTCAGATCTTGTTTTTTTTTTGTTGTCGATGCCTAGTGATGGCTTTTTCATAATAGAAAAATTATCTAGCTTCACAAAAAATTATTAAAATAATTGTATTTAGATAAAATATTTACAATATCATCTTTTGTTTTGTTTTGTCATGTTTGATAGAAGATATCTATGAAAACGTTAAGTAGAGATACAGATACTCCGTTTCTGTTCGAATAGAGTGACGCATTATCTCCCAAATTTGTTTTTTTTTTGTAATATGATATTCGTCACAAAATAAATCAAGGAGAACGTGGAGGAGACTCCACAAAAAATAAAATACAACGGCATTCTTTTTAACTACAAGGGATGATCCGCCGGAGAAAAAACAAACAAATGACTTTTACAAAAAAAAAACACAAATGTATAACAGCTGAAGATAATTAAGTGATGATTATAGCAGAGTTCTTAGGACGAGGTTTTTAACGTAATATAAGCACAGTCTCTTAACTTTAACTAAAAAAATTAAAAAACGGTTCTTAGACCATGATTAAATGAGGATTCTTAGCGGGGTTCTTAGCAAAATTTAAGAACCAATTATTAACTTTAATAAATGAAAAGTTAAGAACCGGTTTTTAAATTTCGTTAAGAACTTCCGCTAAGAACTCTGCTTTAATCATGCTCTTAAATATCTTATTTAAAAACCGTCTCTTAACTTTTTTTAATGTTAAAATTAAGAAACTGTTCTAATATTACGTTAATAACTCCACTCTAAGAACCCTGCAATAATCATAGTCTTAATACCGTATATTGTATGTCAAGTAACCAGCTCACTGACCTACCAGTTGGTATAGTTGTCATTTAACAACTCCATATCTTCTTCTCGTTGCTCATCCTTAACGGTGGAGACTGATAAAGGAGAAGGAGCGGTTGCGTTTGCGGTGGAGGATTTGGAGGAATTAGGGTTAGAGGAGGAACGTGTGGAACCGGCAAGAGCGTTGCGTTGAATGGGCCAAGGGTGGTTATGTTCGGAAGTATATGTAATAACCAACATGTTTGGATCGGTTCGGCTTCTTTCAACTTGCTTTCTTGCTGAACAACCTTTTGAACTGCTGCATCTATAGTAACCCCTGAAAGGAAACAACCATAATTAAATAATCATCAAGATTAGCTAAATGCATTAGACATGATCAATTCCATCTCTTAATTGAAGTTCTTAGCTTCGGCTAAGATACGTTTCTTAGTTTCTTAGTTTAGAAAAGTTAAAAACTAAGTCTCTCTTAAATAAAATATATAAAATCATCTTTTTAGATGAAAAATGTAAAAAAAAAAAGTCATGAGTTAAGAACCACAGTTAACAACCACAGTTAAGAGACTGAGACTAATCATGCCCTTATAATTACAAGAATATAATGGTTTTTATCAGTAAAATGTCAAAACCATATTTAATGGAGAAAATTAGTAAGACGATATGATTTCAGAATCTCTTATTTTTCTAGTCCTTTAAATACAAGAAGTTAACATAATCACTGAATTTTAATCTTATTGCACATGATTTGTAAAACAAATTCGTGAATGCGTATATGGACCAAATGTCACAGTACTTATCAAGAGGAATGTTGTTACAGTATCCGAATCTTTGTAACAACTTGAGCCAAAGAAGAATGTGGTGGTGAAAGAAAGTTTAGTTTTCGAATCTTAATTTGTTTGATGAATTTGTGTAATACCTTGGAAAAGGAGAGCCTTTGATGGGTTTTTGACCGTACTTACGCCAAGCCCACAGATCAGACGGAACCACTTCTCCGCTTGACCGGCTGTTCATCGCAGCCGGAGCTGGTATACACACCACCTTCTTTGCCTGACTCTTCCTGCACGTATATATGGATACTTACACACGTGAGATTTTGGTCTATCTATATACACGTGTGTATACATGCAAGTTGTGAAAGCTAAGTTTGGTAGTGGGACACTATTATTATTATTATTATCAGTTGGGGTTTGAGATATGATGCAACGCAGTTATATATTGTTCTTTAATTAATTGTGACAGTTCATAGATTCTCCTGCATGTGTCTTCAACCTCAACCTTCCTTCCTCTCATGAATCTAAACAATTATTATAACGTATACTGTTTGTATATATATATACACAACTTTCAAATGGTTAAGAAAAGACAAACAAAAAGAAACTAAAAATGAAAAGCGTACATATAACATACACATAAACAAACCATAAATTAATTCTATTATTAGCATATGCATCCTACCTAGAACCCTAATTCACTTTTCTCTCTATGCATTCATTGAATTGGTGCAACTTATTGCATAAAAACTATATGGTTGATACATATTAATAAATTAATACTAGAAACCATCTTTCGAAATAGTCTATATATCATTTGATCAAGAATTAAAAAAAAATCAATTAGTACCTTCTCTTAGGGCCTAGATTGGGAAGGGGAGATATCTGAATCTGAGACGAGAACGTGTTACCATCGACGTTGATAACCCCTCTCGGCGAGGCGGCAGCTGCGGCGGAGAAAGCGTGAGCCGACATGGCCGGAGAATTAGATGGAGAGGAATCGTGGATGATATTACTATGTGAGATCCGGATTCTTGGGAAGACACTGCTGCATTGACTCTTTATATGATCATCCTCTAAGAAACCGTTCTTGGAGGTGGAGAAATAGGCAGAGTTGTTGAGTTCTTGGAGGAGAGGATCAGTCATGCTCACATCAAATGGATCTCCAAAAGGGTTTATGTGATGAAGATCTGACTGTGGAAGGGGGAGGCAGATGCTCGGAGGAAGTTCCGGCGATAACACGTGGCCGCCACTGATTCCTCGTACGACGTCCGTTAAGTCTCCTTGGTAATTGTCCATCTCAAAGACGCTGCTGCACATAATATCTATGTATGATCATGAGTGTGTCTTGGTGTGTTATATATTATATACAGCTATACTAAATATTCTTGATAGCCCTTTTTAGTTTGTTTGTCACAAAAATAGTTTTTAAGGAAGAAAATGACTAAAATGTTTTTTTTAGAAGCTAAAAAATTCATTTATATGCATTTATACCCCTAGGGTTAACTAATTTGGACTTTAGGGTTTAGAGTAAAGGGGTGGGTTTGGGATTAGGGTTTCAAATTTCAAAAAAAAAAATAAAAAAAAATCAAATTTTCAAAAAAAAAAAGTCTATTTTGGTCATTTTATTTTTTGAGGGCTATTTTTGTGACAAAAACTTAAAAATGGCTATTTAAGAGAATTGCCCAATATTCTTTATCCAAAATCAAGAAAATATAATGAATCAGAAGATGAGATTATGATTCTAGCATCGTGTTTGTGAGAATTTTCTTGATACAAGTTGAGAAAATATTGAGAAAAGGGGAAGAAGAATGAAAGTTCATGAGGAAAAGAGAAACGCTGACTTTTAGTGATGCGAAGAACATCTTCCCCTTGTACATTTTGATGAGCGAGAAATAGAGATATATATATATATATATATATATATATATATATAATATTAATCGATATTAATATTTTTAAGTAGGGACGGAAATATAAATTAAAGCAAGTGAGATAATCTATTTATTAATCATATAGATAAATGGATCAATGGCCAAGTCTTGTACTTTTTTAGTTTAGATTATCTTTCTGAGTTTACTTGAGTTTGTGAAGTTCTTATATAATACTGGTTCTTGATTCCTTGTTGCAAATAATTCGTTAGAATTGATATAAACTAATACCCTTTCCCGCTCGCAATAAGAATAAAATATAATCGCATTCTTTACATTCGTATTATTAAAAATAGATCATTTTTAATACACTGTCAAATTACTAATACTTCAATATTAACGGGATACGAGCAAAGACCTCAATTTTACCTCGTTTTGTTGTTTTCTGTTTTAGATGATTTATTGTCATGTCATAATTTCGTGACAAGATCACTCCCAGATGAATTTGATAATCATGCAGTAAGAGCATCAGTTAGTACAACTGACATCATTATGTATTAGCATTATAAAATAAAAATAATTGATCTTGCGAAAAGATATGAAATAGTACAGCTGCGAAAAGAAATGGTGAAGTGAAGAGATGCGGCCGCAATTTTCGGAATACGTTTCTTTGTTAGCTAATCAGAATCCTCCACGAAAACTTTATGCTACACAAAAAAATATTGAGAAATTACCAAAAAATACCTTAAATTAAATATCATTTTGCAAAAATATTCTCACTCAAAAATTTACTAACATTTAAATTTTTACTTTAAAAATTATTATTATTTATGATTTAGTATTACATGAATGTGGTTAAGTTTACAAATATTTTATAAATATTTATAAAATCTAGTTTAGTATTTTATCATAAATTTAGGGTATATATGAAATAGTATTGAAGTTGTTATTAGTTATTTCTATTAGATCAATAGTACTTGAGATAAATAAAATTATTTATAAAATTAATGTAATTTGGAATTAATTTGCATTGAAAATTTAAAATGATATTTTTTAAATAATAATAAAATATTAGAATGACTTATTATGAAACAGATGAAATATCAAACATATAATATAATTAAAATTTCTTCAAAAATATTTGGATACATGCGCAAAATACTCATGCTACATGCTATGCAAAACATCAGTGAAATTTATAATGCAACTCTTAAAAATTTATATACGATCCAAAAAAATTCTTAAATTATAAAGCCAATTTAACAACAAAATAAAATGGTACTTTTTCCTATAATTTGCAATTCATTAACTACCATGAAAATTGTCAAAAGGTCACATATTTACTAGTGGCCAAAGGGGGGAAAACCATTGTGATGGAAGTTGGAAACACCATCGATTTCAATTCTCTGTCATCTTATTTTCCTTTTCTTTTAATCAAATCTGGGATAATATAAAAAGGTATATTTATGGACAACTTCACAGAAGAACAAGTAAATGGTTAGAAAAATTATCAAACTTAGAGAAATCATATCTATACAAATATATTTGTGGGGATAACATAATAAAGTGTCGTTCTGAGGATGTGAATGTTTGGTCGAGTTCATGATGAACACTAATACCCACGTTCGTGCATTGCAACTCCATCAATAGTTTAAAAATACATGAACACATACAAATCGTATATATATATATATATATAGATCATATTGTAAATTCTGATTTATTATAAGAGTTTGTCAGATAAAGGAAAATCATATCGTCTATTGGAGAGCAAGAACTCTTGCGATTAAGAAACAAACACATGGTACCACTCGAAACACTATAATGTGGTGTTTAATTAACAGTTTTTAAGTTGGTCGGAAACACAAAACAAAAACTATAAAATTGACGGGGAAATACAAGTTTGAGTTACATCCGGACTAGTGAAAATGCTACATACTCGTACAGTGAGCAAGTTCTTATTCTGTTTATCTTAACCGTGAAAAAAAAAAAAATGTTGGCCGAGAAAATCGAGTAATGCCATATTCTTTTACCAGCGCTTGTTCCAGCTGGTTGACAACGGGACCTGAGAGCAAGAACAAAGGAAGCTCTTAAGACCATCAATATCAGTGACCCTTAAGGGAGCCCTTAGGGAGGGGACGCACGGAGACCGAGGGAGAAAACTTAGGAAAAGCCCTTATCTAAGGGCTGTCCCTTAGTTTTTCATGAACAAAAAAAAAAAAAAAAAAAAAATAAACCTTAAGGGCCCTCAAATAGAGGACCCCCTATAATGATGCTCTAAGGGGTTCTTAAGGGGTGTGGGGCCCACAAAATTTAAAAATCCACCCCTTAAAACTCTTGTGTAAGAGGTGTTCTTAGGTGGGTTCTTATACTGTTTATGGGCCCCACGACACGTGGCGGTCCATGATTGACTACTTTTTTTTTTTTTTTTTAATGAAAAAAAAAAAAAAAAAATTAAGGGCTCTTAGGGTTGTACATGCTTTGAGGTGGCGCAAGGCTACAATCTCCGGAGTTTTTTTTTCTTTTTTTTCTTTTTTTTTACAATCTGCAGAGTTGTTTGTAAAACTTCTTCTTCATCCTTATTTTTTCTGGTTTTAAACTCGTTCTTCATCTTTGTAAACTGATTAAGATTAGGCTTTTTTAGTTTCTGATGATAACGATATTATTGTTTTTTATGTGTCATTAATTGGGCTTTGTAGTATGTTGATGTAGCCTTCTTTCTACACGTGTTCATAAACATCCACTTTACGTGCATGAATCTCTCCATAGCTTTAATTATTCCTAAAGTTACTCTTAAGTTAGAATTTGAATGGTAACATGTAATACAACTGCATAATAATTACAGTTAGTAACAAAAACATATAAATATTATATAATTTTTTTTGTTACTATTAACATTAATACAGTGCGGTTGATCACCATTTATAGCCTTAGACCATAATTATCCCTAAACCCCCAAATGGGGTTCTTAAGTTTTAAGTTTTTTTCTTTAAAAAAAAAAAAAAAAAAAAAAAAAAAAGTAAACCAACTGCGGGTCGCCACGTGTCGTGGGACCCGCAAACAGTGCAATTTTTTTCTAAAAGTCGGTCCTTAATCTGCAGTTTTGGTGACTGGTTTTTAAATTTTTGGTGAGACCCATGTGTCAAAACAGTGCAAACTCCCCCTTTTAAAAACCCCGATGTTCATGCTCTTAGGGCATTTTTAGTGGGGGTTTCTACCCAAATCTCTCACTAGTAAAATAATCAAAAAATTAAAAAATGATGAAAAGAAGAGAAAATAGAGGAGGTACGTCTCTTGTATCAGAGATTTTCTCAATGTTACGAGGGACTCAAATTCACATGTCAACTAATGAATATTTCTTCCCTTTTATATTTAAAATTTAATTAATTAATATTTGTTTTAGTAATAATAAATTGATCAGAGACTACACTGAGAGATTTAATGGCTGCTGATGCTCTTAGCTTCATAAATTGCATTTCAAATCTGTTGGTTTACTATAAAGCTACGAATATATTGGGGGAAAGAAGTTTTCTTATAATGTACTCTAGCTAGTTAGTATACGGTCACTTGATTATAATTTATAAATGTTTTTAACGGTCACTTGATTATAATTTATAAATGTTTTTAACGGTCACTTGATTTGATTACACGCTTCGTCGGGTAATATACTAATGTTCTATATAATATATACAAGACCACTTGACAAAGCTTTAGATATATGTTTTAACGTTTAACATGTGTAAGAAAACAATCGTAAGAATAAAACCATATTAGTGATATGTATAGTAGGGATCTATCCTTTAGCAACTTTCTATATCTAAAGAAGCAGGGCCGGCTTACTAATTAGGGCAACCAGTGCGACCGCCCTAGGTCCTTAGCCAAATTCAACAATTTTAGAGTCCATTTTTCAATAATATAGTGTTTTAAGTTATTAGATCATATATTTTACGATAAACATTAGCCAGTGTTAAAAAATCACATTTCTAATATTTTTAAAATATTTTAGAAGATAATTAATTGTAAGGGATTAAAAGTTATTTACCCAAGAGTATAACGGTTTTGGCGAGGAACGTTCTTTGGTTTTAACCCTTTGTGTTTGTACAAGCTGCATTATTTTCTATTGAAATTATTTACCCTTCAAGCGTTAGTATTAAGAGCATTCGTAAAAATAAAATAAATCACATGTACTAATAATTTTAGGATTGCTGATATATGCATATAATATACATATACTTATAAAATTATAAATAAATTATGTAATTATTATATTTTATGCAAGTTATAATATTTTTATTAAATAAATTATTTTAGTAATTAGAGTTCTAAAAAGTAAATAACTTTCCTTTTTTTATAATAGAATATGATTATTTTAGACTATGTTTGACTTTTTAAAATTTTAATTTTATTTGTATGAAATAAATCAAATATTTAGTTAAATAATTATTTTATTAATATTTCAAACATCAAATATCTAAATAACTGTTGAGTGGATAAAATTAAATAATTACTCATTCCGTTTTAGTTTAGTTGTCGTTCTAGAAAAAAAAATGTTTCAAAACAAGTATTGTTTTAGAATTTCAATGTAAAATTTATTAATAAAATTCTTTAATTTATTATTTTTTTAGTTGAAATATGGTTAGGTGAATAAGTAATTATGTTTTTTTTTTAAATATATAAAATCATATATTTTTCAATTTGTGAGCATAAATTTTAAATGACAATTAAATAAAACATTAAAAAGTAATTATTTAGATAAATTAGATAACAAATATCTAAAAATGAATATTTGATTCGTGTCCACCGCTACAATTTCGATAACATCTAATAATGATGTTCTAAGTGATGTAACTAGACGACGTGGTTTGTGTCTCCCTCAACTCAAAAAGAAAGTTACAAAAGTCAAAGGTAAGAAAATACATAGAAGAAAACAAAAAGGCAAAGAGTAGTTTGGACTTAAATGATTGGTAAAAAATCAAAGCAGATCTCTCGGATTCTGAAAAGGATAAAAAAAGAAGAGATTAATCGGTAAAGAGAAAAACGTAGTAATTTCAGAGAACATGAGTTTCTGATTAGTCTTTTTTGTTTAGTCTTTTTTGTTTTGTCAGATGGCTTTGGTTCTTCCTTTGTTGTGTCAGTAACTATTACTTTCACTATCTATTTTTTCTTTTCTTAAAATCATCGATAAACTGTTTATTCGGATTGACAATTCGAGAAAAGGGGGCAGTGAACAGTTTATCTGAAAAGAAATGATTTGACTAGTTTTGGATGTGTTCTGAAAAATTCGATAAAAAGTGTAAATCCATCACTTCCAAAGTTGGAATCGCAGCAGAAATATTCGATGGAAACGTGTATACTGTTATCTTTTACCATCTTGAAGGTTGGAATACGATTGCAGCTCAAAATATTGTGGGCAAATCAAGAAGAAGTCCAAAGCCAGTCTTATGAACAACAGTTTTCTTTTTCTGTATGTAAATATTCATATATATAAAAACTTACATTGGTTAGACAACTGTTGACTATAAGAAACATTGTAATATGTTTGTACTCAAACCTATAAAGTTTTCTATATGCATTTTGGTTTAATTTCTTTTGGGTGTTTACTGTTTTTACAAAACATGGGTATATATATATGAACGAAAAGATGAAAACTTGTGCAGCTGAAGGAAAATTACTTCCTTCTTTTACGTTTGCTATCACTTAAAGATTCTCCGTTTTGATCATCTCCGGGAAACATTGTGAGATCGATTGGGATGTGAAAATGGTGATCCGGATGAGCCTGTTGATCTCCCATCAGAGTAAATAGGTGAATCTAGCAAATCCTGTAAAGCTTGATTCTCATCAGGAGGGTACGGTGTTTCTGCCCAGAAATAGAAAACCAAAATTCAATTTTCAAAGAAAGTAAAAGCTAAAACCGAAGTTTATAAGTTTAGGCAAGTCTTTGTTTTTTTTTTTTACCGAACAGTGTCTTGAGAGATGGTTTCCTCGGTGTCTTACTCTTCCGTTTCAGCTCCGCTGCGTAAATTTAGAACACGATTATGAGCCTTGTTACAACAACAACCGCAATATAACTAAGTCTTGCAAAACGCGTTCATGTAAGAAAGGAGCAAAGAGTTACTGACTGACCCATGCCAGGGATATGGTGTTCATCAACAATCTCAAGATTCTTGAATGTATAACCAACGAAATTTACATCTTTAGATGAGATCATCTGCAAACAAATTGGTTAGAAATTAAGAATGATAGAATCTCGACAAATGAAAATAACGAGGAGAAACATATATATACCTTTCTCCAAGGGCCAGACTTTGCAGAGGTTTGGCAAGTAGATGGTACCTGCTAGTTTAAAATTTAACCACTTATTCGCGAAGACAGGAAAGCTCAATAAAAGTCGAGGAACTGATAAAATTGAACAAACCTCATCAAACTTTTCAAAGTTTTGGGTATCAAGTTCATGCTTCACTTTCGGTATGTATGGAGCATTTGACTCATATAGTCTTTCCCATTCAATTCCTTTAAACCAAGGGTGAGCCTTTCAATGGAAAAAACAGATTAAACATTATGTCATCTGAGAGTTTTATTTATTCTATAGTTAAGCTTTTCTCTAGAAAGCAGCAAGGAAAATGATGTTTTTACGTACTTTGATTTCATGAACTCCTTTGGTTCCGAGCCTCTGTTCGACATTGCAAAGGAGTCTTCGGATGAGATCTTTTACCTCGACGGAGAGCTTAGCTTCATCAGGGAATTTCAAGCAGGTTTTCCAGTTTACAATCTGCAGAGATGAACTGAGCAATTGTTTTATAAATATAAACAATAGTCAAACATGGACAAGTCTCGGATCATGCCATTCTCACACAATACGTTACCAAAACATGTCTCGATACATAAACACAAGTCTGATTTCGGTGTCAGATGATAGGCTAATCTAAGGTTTATCATGAGGACTCATAGAAAATCTTATATCAAACTTCGAAACAATGTTCCATAAGCATACCTTTCTACATGTTGCCAACGGCTCTTCGGAATAGAATGGAGGAAATCCCACGAGCATCTCGAACATGATTGCTCCAAGGGACCACCTATTTCAGAACAGCTTTTAGAATATCAACTGAATACATTTTTTTTAATCCAGTCAAACACAACGGTCTGGTAACTAACCAATCACACTCCATTCCATATCCTTTCTTCAGCAGCACCTCAGGGGCAATGTAATCGGGAGTGCCTACTGTAGAAAAAGCCTGAACAGTACACGATAGAGTCATCATGCAAGGACTATGAGGGAAGGTCATATATATTAAGGCACAATAAATATTTTTGTAAACAAATAAAGGTGTTCTATAATTTGAGTAACTGGAAAAATATTCCCTTTTTACTTCTTTCTAAGTTGGAAAAGAATCGTTCTTTATGAAATATTTCAGACGAACTTCAGGGGAACAGAACAGTATCCACCGTAAGGTAGAGATCAGAGAATTGCGTCCATACCAGAGTCCTTCTGTTTTGTTGCCAATGCAAAAGCTGTTCTTGCTGAGTTCGCTTAGGTGCAGAAGGAGGCTTGGAGAGTCTATCATTTTCTGCCGCAGGCTTTGTATTCCTCTCAACAAGCTCCGCCTTAAAATCTGGGAAATTTTTGCTTTCCAGAGACTTACTCAATCCAAAGTCCGAAAGCTTGATATGGCCGTTACGAGTTATCAATAAATTATCAGGCTTTATATCCCTAAACAATCAAAGGAAGAAACTAGAGTTAGGCTATCACTACACACCAACTGAAAGCTAATTTACACTCACAATAGGAAAAGGTAATCACAAGAAGAATAAAAAATTAGAAGATAATCAACAAGAATTCAAAAGAAACTGGTCCTAGCGGATGTCAAGCTTAGATGCAAAAACAGTAAAAAAAAAGGAAGTGAGAAGCTTCAAGTCAGTTGTTAGAACCTGTGAACGTAATTATGCTTATGGATGGACTCAATAGCCAGGATAGTCTGTGCAACATAAAACCGAGTTTCATCTTCCCTTAAGATATCCTTTCGCATCAACAGTGTCATCATATCACCTCCAGGGAGGTATTCCATAATAAGATACAAATGTTCGTCATCTTGGAAGGAGTAGCAAAGCTTGACGATGAAAGGACTATCAACTTCTGCAAGCACATTTCTTTCAGCTTTAACATGTTCCACCTGTATTTTACCGCATATAGAGGGGATAAGTGTAGATTTCATTGAGTTACTAACTGAAAATCACAGCTGAACTCTGGGATTTGTAGATATTGTATCATACAGTGCATTACCTGGCCTCTTCGAAGCATCTCAGATTTCTTTAGCTTTTTCATTGCATATACGTTTCCCGTAGATTTCTCTCTACAAATCCTCACCTGTACAGAAATAACATAGTTTACATCAATACACCCAATAAGTTCACTAACGGAAGCTTAGATTCATAAGACCGGAATAATAGCTAGTTACCAATAGCCACTAGGAGAGACCCCCCAAAAAAGCAGTAACATAATTCCATAATTTTAATGCACGAGATATTAATAGATAATGTAAAGAAGACAAGTCATTAGCTAGTGAGAAGTGAGAAATGAGAAATTGATACCTCTCCGAAAGCACCCCGGCCAATGATGCTGAGAAGGTCAAAGTCATCAACCCCTATCTTCTGTCTTTGCTGACGCCTATATTCTATTTCCTTTTTCTCAAAATTCTTCAATATATCCATCTTGTCTTCAACGGGAACATCAGCCTCCGCTAGGTTTTGTTCCAAGATGCTCAGACTGTATTCAAGAGCGAGCTATATCAGAAGGCTTAACCTAAACCAGTAATTAATTGGTTTTTGTAGAGCATTATATAGAAAACAAAGCCAGAAATCACAGCAGAAACCTAATCTCAATCCTCAGTACTAAAAGAAAGAAAACAAGTTCTCAACTTTTGATTACATAACGACTCTCACTCTCAGGTTCCATTGTAACAACCAAAAACAGTCACACAACGAATTCTAAGAACATACCGCTCTTTTCTTTCCTGCAGACTCTTCTTCTGATTTTTATAATGATTCTCAATATACTGCTTTGCCGCAGCAACTTTCTGCTTTGTAGCGTTTGATGGTGCATCATTCATAGGGGGCCTGCCAGTATTCTTCACATTTCCATCTTGACCCTTTTTGGCAGGGCTTGGTTTCTGCTGCCGTATCTGGAACCAGCTCCTTGTAGACTCTGTCGCCATCTCTAAGCCAATACTAATAAACTCAATGTATAGATTAAAAAATTAGCTTCATGAAACCTGCAAAAAACGCAAAGCAGATTCCCACGCTTATTAATGGCTCAATAACTCCAAATTCAAAACAAAAAAATGCTTCACAAGTTAATCAATTTGAAATTAATATAATCGCTATGAACTAACTGTTTCACACGAAATCACTCTACTTCTTGGTTTGTGGATTACGCATTCAATCGATTCAAAAACTTATCATAATCAACATGGAAAACATCAAAAAACAAATTCAAAACCAGATGCGAACACCTAGAACACCGAGGCGAGACTGGAGAAGAAAACGAAAAGTCAAACTATCGCAAAGAAGAAGTAAAACTCGAATCGAAAGATCAACTTCGGACGAAGGATCAAAGAAACTTACATCAACAACAACGATCAGAGATTTGAATTCCAATTCGAACGCTTGCTTACACGCATTCACTTCGAAACTGCAGAAAGATTATTTTTTAATTAATAAAGATCTCAAAAGGGAAGAAGTCGAACGGATTACGAACTAATAACGTTTTGGGTGAAGGGTGTTTTTGTCCGTTAGTGATTTAACTGGGAGCAGTAAACGCCGTTTAAGTTACTGTCACGATGACTGGGTACCTAATAAAACCGATACCGGTTGATTACTATTCCCGGCTCATTAATGGGGATGCCTAACGGCACGTGTCCTTAAATCGTTGGGCTTGTTTGTCGGCCCAAACGTGACAGCACGATCACCCGGAGTGGTTTTCAACGGGATGCTAACGTCAGGATTAGAACAAGCAACTCCCCGCCCGGATTGGATTGGATTGGATTGGATAAAACGCGTTTTATTGGTAAGAAAAGATCTTCACCGTTCGTATGTAGGACACGTGTAATGGGAACATAATGCGAAGTTACTGGGCCAAATGAAAGCCCACTGGGCTGAAAATAGATCACAGTAGGTGTTAATTATTCAAAATGTATGGGTCTTTATGTAAAATTCATTAAAGTTGGTTATTTACACTATCAGTTTTCTCTGTTTTGGAGTTAGACGTGGATCTGTGAGATCTAGACGAAGAAGAAGAAGCAGAGATATGGCATCCATGGCGGCAGGACCAGATCACCTCTTCAACCTGAGAAACAGTTTTTATCTAGGTGCTTATCAAGCGGCAATCAACAACAGCGAGATCCCTAATCTTTCGCAGGAAGATATTATCGAGCGCGATTGCCTCATCCACCGCTCTTACATCGCTCTCGGTAGCTACCAGGTTCGCCTCCATGATCTCTTACTCTTCCGACGATTTCGCTTTGTTAGATCCTGAATCGTGATTGAAATTTGTTTCGTAGCTTGTCATCAATGAGATCGATGAAGCGTCGGCGACTCCTCTTCAGGCAGTGAAGCTCCTTGCTATGTATCTATCGATCCCTGAAAATAAGGTAATGAATGAGAATTTGAGATTAGCAGTTACGGAATCGCATCGATTCATGTTCGAGTAACGTTAGATTAGCGGAATTACCTGATAACTTTGCTAAGATGGAAGTTGAAATGATCTTATCTTGTGAAAGTTCATGGTTGAATCCATAGTTGTTTATGTGATTTTGGTTAGGAATCAACAATTTCAAGTTTGAGGGAATGGTTGGCAGATCCAACTGCTGGAAACAATGCTACTGTTAGGTTGATTGCTGGTACCATCTTCATGCATGAGGAAGACTATAGTGAGGCTCTCAAGCATACTCATTCTGGAGGAACCATGGACCTGTGAGCTATACAGTATTTCTTGTTAAGAGTGATTATTCTATGTCTAAGCTCGTTCTGCTTAACTTGATGATTGATTTTATGTTTCTGCAGGCATGCTTTGAATGTCCAGATATTCATAAAGATGCACAGGTCAGATTATGCTGAGAAACAGCTGAGAGTAATGCAACAGTTTGATGAGGACCACACACTCACTCAACTCGCGAGTGCATGGTTGAACCTGGCAGTAGTATGATATGAATATATATACATCCACTTATTCTTCTTTTATCCATATAGTGTAGAGAAAGATTGTTAATGTTTTTCTAATACTAAATTGTTGTATGAATGATCTCAGGGGGGTTCCAAGATACAGGAAGCTTATCTAATCTTCCAGGATTTCTCTGAGAAGTACCCAATGACAAGCTTGATCTTGAACAGCAAGGCTGTTTGTTGCATGCATATGGGTAACTTTGAAGAAGCTGAGACTCTTCTGCGTGAAGCACTCAACAAGGTGAGTAATGACCCTACTCTATAAATACTCGGTACTATGTCACCAGATATGCTGCACTCGGTTTCTCGGCTAAACTAAAACACACCAAAACAAAAGTCTAAACTATGTTTGTTTGAATATATATATATATATATATATATATAAATTAAATTTATAATCACTGCAGGATGCGAAAGACCCAGAAACTCTTGCAAACTTAGTTGTGTGCAGTATTCATGTGGGGAAACAATCTTCTCGCCACCTAAGGTAATAATAATATTGAAATGATCAGGTCAAACTGCAATTTGTGTATAACGATTCATCTATGAACTTTACTCATTCCGCCATTTCCAATCAATTTTGCAGCCAGCTGAAACTGTCACATCCAGAGCATGTACTTGTGAAGCGAGCAGCATCAGCGGAAGATAACTTCGAGAGAGCGCTTCAATCTTTCGCGTGAAAGACACCAAGGAAGGAGTCATTATCTCACCTGGACTCGATTGGCTTTATAATCTTTCAGAATGAACATCTTATTCCTACAACCCTACCCTATCGTGAAACTAGTATGTGAACTGTTTCTCATTGGACATGTTTCATTTGCTCTGATTTCTTCTTACTGAAGCTTTTTTGTCATTGTGTTTCGAATCTGTGCTCTTATATAGTATTCTATTTTTTTTCTTCTAAACCCCAAATATAAAGTAAAAGTTAGGAGAGAATAACACTAACGGTCATTTTCTACGATTTTATTACATTTTAGAGAGCACTTGATGTTATTAGTGTAGTTTTGTGTGGTTGTTTACCTTGATGTCCTCAAATAAAGCACAACTAATATTACATATCAAACTAGATCAATTTCACAGATTGCCAGCGTATTTTCAGTGTGTTTCAATTACAACCACAAAATTAAAAAAAAAAACTTTTTCACTTTCTCATCTCTTTTTTTTGTGTGTAAATTGAACAAAGCTAAAAGAGCGACATAATGAAAGACCTTTTCTTTCTTTCTAAGTATGTTTATTCTTTTCCCTGAACTGTGGATGTCAATTTTTTGATCGATTTCTGTGGTGAAAATAGCACCTCAAGAAGTGAGGTAAGGCGAGGAGGAAGGACAATCTAGACTGTAGCTATAGCAGTCGCTTAGGTTAGCTTTTAGGATTTGAGGCGCCACCTACATAATACAAGTAATATTAGTAGTTATATATTCACTTTTACACATTCATATTTATCCTAAAATATTAAAATTAAAAATAGTCAAATCTTCATAAAAGTAAATATAAAACACAACTAAATTTTAAAATCTTTAGAAAAAGCTGAATAACAATGTCATCATAAAAATTCAGAAACAAATAGAATTTCAAGTCTGCAAAACAAAATCATAAACATAAATTCAAAAACAAATTTTAAATATGAAAGTCCAAATCATGAAAGTTTTCGTACTCAGCCTCGTCCACAAACACATTCCTCACATCTCCAACATCTTCTTCAATTTCATTCTCATTATCCTCATCAATCAACTTCAATAGAGATGAGATGACCTTTGATAACTTTTTTGACTTGGAGTTGAGTTTGTGGCTGAATTATTTCCTCTTTCACTCCTATTTGAAGATTCTCTAATAAAGTAATTAGGCTCTTTAGCTCCAGAAGCTATCCTTATCATTTTCCATGTGAAATCATCATCTCCATACACTCGATCAATGTGGTTATCAGAAGATTCTCCATCCATTCTTCATATCAGCCATTCATTACACTCATCAATTTCTTCTAAAAGGACATGATCGATGTGTCCTTCAAATCATAACTGCGTTTCAGAGCACGATTGTACTTAACAAAAACCATGTTGTTCAACCACTCTTGAGTCAAGCGATTTTTTTTTGGTATGTAGATGATGAAACACACTCCAATTCTTTTCACAGTCGTCGCACTACACGTGAGATTAAGAACCTTTATGGCAAAGTCTCTAGGTGTTAGAGTAGATGCTCCAAAAGACCACCACCACTCTGATGGTACCTTTGTTTCCCTTTGTCTTATCGCCATGGGATGACAAAACAGTCCACAAGCATTCTTAAAATGATCTAGCTCTTTAAGTATCTGATCGTAACTTCAAAAACCAGTCTTCCAATGATATTGTATAAACTTGTCATAACCTCTTCACAATTCACCTCATACCATTTGTACTGAAATTCAGGATTCAGAAAGTGGCCAGCAGCATGCAACGGCTGATGGTATTGACAGTTCTATCGCAGATCAATTATTTCAAAGGCACGCTTGTACTGATCTTCTCTATGGTTGAAGGTTCTTGCAACGGTTTCCTTAGTTATGTTCATTGCTTCATAAATGTACCTCATTGCTGGGTTTTTCTCTTCATCTACCAATCAAAGAACTTTAGCTAACGGAGTAGTCAAACTGAGTGCATAAAAAAAATTCTCCAAAAGCTGTTTTGTATAATAATTTATTTCACCTTCTTCGTTCCTACTTCCTTTGGCCACTTTGAGTCATTCCAGTCTTAAGAATTTACAAACTTCCTTAAGTTGTTCTTCTGATGGTAGTACGAGGCAAGCATGACGAATGACATAACAAACCGAGTAACTGTTGGTCTATGTAGATTTCCACCACATGTGAATCTTCTCATCATATTTATGAGAGACATATGACCGTAGATATAGCCATTCATAAAGATGTTGCTTCTTATTGCAGCTTTAATTAAAGGAATATGGCATATATCTTCTAGCATGAGACCAATGCAGTGTGATGCACATGGAAGCCAATATAGATGTGGTCTCTTGGCCATTAAAAGCTTCCATGCGAATTAGAAAATAAAATCAGATTAGCAAGAATTAAAAAAAAAAAAACAGAAACACATAAGATTGAGCAGAAATAAACATATTAGTTTTAATAAAATTTGAGGCATTATCAGTAACCACTTGGACAACATTAGACTCTTCAACTTCATCAACCATATGGTCAAGCATGTTAAACAACAAATTAGCATATTTCACAACCTCTGAAACATCAACTGATTTTAGAAAAATTGATCATTTTGGAGAGTTAACAAGGAAGTTGATGATGTTCTTTTGTACCACTGCATCACGTCATCCATCAGACATGATTGAATAGCCTTTAACAATCCATTCTGCTTTGTATTCCACCAATAATTTCTCAGCTTCTTTCACTTCTTTTATGAGGAGAGGAACTCTCAATTCATACATACTTGGTAGCTTCAAACCAGAATCATATTGTCCTATTAATTCAAGTGCCTCTTTGAAACTGTCATAAGTAGATGCATAGAAAGGAATTTATGTATCTAAAAACCACATCTCAATAGCATTACAAGCCTTGTCTCTACACTCTTTATCACATACTCCAAAATTTTCTTTTCTATCTTTCTTCCTTTAAAGACATCAGGAGGAGTTGGAACAATAAACATGTCCACATGACCTTACGTTTTTTCAAGTTAGGTTGAGGCTGACATGGACGTTTCTGAAGCTGACTTGGCTGAGCTTCATCTACTTCATCATCATAATCAAACGCTGATTGCATCATTTGGACATTGACTTTCATTGCAGCCTTGTTTTGAATGAAACTTTTAACTTCTTCATTCACATGATATGAAACCTTAGGATAGATAGTTACATTTGGATAACCTCCAACTATATGTTGTTTAGCACGCAAAACTTTACCATTGTGACTTTACCACAAAGGTTACAAATCCAACAACCATGTTTTTGAAAATCAGGAGTTGCATATTTCTTTATTGGATCAACTGGCTTAGTAGAAGTGGACATGATGATAAAACGGTTCAGGCGTTGATAGGCGAAAGGCTTGCAAAGCGGCTTGAGGCGTGGTGGAGCGTCCGCCTTTCTGAATTCGCCTGGCTTCAAGGGCTTAAGGCGACAACCTCCATTTTGGACCTCACCTCTAGCCTTAGCTAGTTTAGGCGAAAGGCTTGCAAAGATCGATTTCACTAATGTTTGCAATGTTAATTCCATCGTATCCATGTTTCTGAAAGCACTTTGTAACCTCCAGTTAAAAACTTTAGTTGAGAATCAAATCTTTCCACAGTCACCTCAATTTCTCTGACTTGTTCACCACTTCTTTTGCCGTCATTGTCGCCATATTCGCAAACTCACCGCACCAATTGATAAGATTAACCGTCAAATCATGAATTGATTTCTCACATTTAAGCCCAATATAGGAAACAATATTCATAAAGTCTACTTTACAATTAGTAAAAGCTTAACCTACAAATGAATACAATTATCTTATTTATATTACTTTCATTTGCCAATTCAACTCCAAAGCTATGTCTCACCAACTGCTTCCTCAACGGGTCTAACCGTCTGAACGTCATTTTTCTGCCAATTCTCCAAGACTCTTACGTAGGCATCTACAGAGCATATCAAAATCCCGCAGTACTAGAAGATCTTGTTCCTCAAAATCAAAATCAAAATCTAACATAAACGATGAGCCATAAACCAATCATATCTGAAATGTCTATTACAGAGCTTAGAAAATAAAAGGGGACGCTTATATATTACGAAGACAAATAAATAAATAAACATTGTGAGAGAGGTACATAAAATATAATGAATGGCTGCTTCCTAACAGAACCTAAAGCCATTAACAAAATGAATATCAGTGTGATACTAATCAATCAAAATATCATTATTTTATATTTTTAACATATAGACCATCATCATCATCATCTCCTAAGCTTCTCCTCAATAGTAGCATCTGGGGTTCAAAATCTCCATCCATCACCAAATGAATGAGGACCAAATGACTGAGGAAAGTCAGTAAACCGAGACCGATGATGAGGTTGAGCCATAGCCATTACGGTGCAGCTTCTGCCATCTCCACGCAGTCTCAAGACTCTCTTTGAGATTAGTGTGCTTGGCAGTCCAGTTAAGTTCTTTCCTGATCTTGCTCGGGTCACTGTAAACTTCAGCGTAATCACCTGGGCGTCTAGGCAAGTACTCAATCTTAATCTCAACACCAGTGGCTTTCTTGCACGCCTCAACAAACTCTTTCACCGAGCTACCTACTCAACACCAGACATTTAAAAAGCTGAGTCTCCAAATCTATATGCCATTCTTTTTCTAACAGTAATGTAAAGAGCCAAATACCTTTCCCGGTACCAACATTGTAGATTCCGACTTTACGGGGTTTTGCTTTTTGGAGAGCTTTAACATGAGCATCAACCAAGTCAGTGACATCAATGTAATCCCGTACGCAAGTTCCATCCGAGGTTTTGTAGTCTGTTCCTTTGATCTAGCGATAATACCAAAAGAAAAAAGAAGATCTATGAATAAAGAATAGTGAATGGTTGTAGCCACGTGAATGTAAATAATTAGACTAATATTATCTTTGCTTTAATTATGTATTTTGCTCAGCTGTAAACTACTATTAGCTGCAAACATTCTTGAGCATGTTCTACAGCATGTGCAAATACACCCAAAAAGGCGAACTTTAGAATCAGACAGAACATAAATCAGTGATGGATGTCCAAAGAACAAAATGTCAAGACCCTGACACCATCTTCCAGACATGGAAATGGGATTTAACTTCAGACAAAGGTTCATGAAATGAAGAAAGTGATTACCTGGAGACCAGGCATGATGCCACGTGCAGCATCAAAGCAAGCACCGGATATTCGTCCATGCTCTCGCAGCTCAGGCCTTGGGGCTTCACCCAATCTACCCTCTGGATCAGACCCAATCACATTGAAATATCTGGAAAAAAAAATCAAGTGAGAAAGAAGCTTGTCAACTCCAACGAAAAGGAAAACATGCACAAGGCCATTAGATAGAACTTATAACAAAGAGAGTATCACTAAAACCAACCTTAAGATCATAACCGCCATGTTTGAGTTTTTAGAGAAATCCAAAATGATGTCTTCTGCCATCTTCTTAGCCTTACCATATGGATTAATTGGCACCTGAAAAGACCGTGTTGTTTAGGTGTTAGATCGCATTGAAGAAGAAGAAGAACCTTGACTATAAAACAGTTAAGAGAAACGAAATGTGATTCACCTGAGGAGTCTCCTCTGTAATTGGCATAGTATCAGGCTCCCCATACGTTGCACATGTGCTTGAATATATCAAAGTCTTCACTCCATGAGCAGCCATTGTCTCTAACACTACCAACGTGTTGGATGTAATGTTGTGATAATACCTGTTAATTAATTAATTAACAGAGAACATAAAGTTCACATCCACAACAACAATATACTGACTTAAGGAAGAAAGCTCAATGATACTCACTTAAGAGGGAACTGTGTGCTTTCCCCAACATATGCAACAGCAGCGAAATGCATCACAGCGTCAAAGGCGTTCTCTGAGAATATCTTGTTGACAGCCTTTGCATCTCCGAGATCAGCATAAATAAACTGAAGCCTTCCAGGTTCCGGAAACAGTTCTTGCAAAACCTTGACTGCACCGAGGTTCCCACGTGATAGATTGTCCTGTTCAACCCAAAAAAAAAGAGATTTACTAAAACCAGGATATCGATATATAAAAAGTAAAAGAAGACTGAACAAAGGAGATATACCACAATGGTGACTCGGTAGGATTCCTTAAGAAGCCTAAGAGCTGCATGTGAACCAATATACCCAGCACCACCAGTGACTAGAACATGTGTAACCCCTGGCTCATGTAGAGAAAACTAAAAAAAACACAGAACAACAAAGATCAAGAAACCATTCAGAAACTCAAGCAAAGTTTCATCAGGACCAAAGGACAGTAAGAAGTTGGTACCACACTGGGAGTATTGAAGGTTGGAGATTGCTTGAGCATGAAAATGCACAAGGCTGTAAGAGAAGCGGTCAAAAGAAACTTTCCAAAGTAATTGTTTTTCTTCTTGGGGTCTGCGTAATCCAGTCCTACATTCCCCAAAAATCACCAAGATCGGTTAATATTGTAATAGCCAACCTAAAATTTTTCAAAACTAAACTCTCAAAACCACACACAAAAAAGTTCAAGTTTTAGAACTGAAAATTTCATCCTAGAAGAAACCATTTTTCCAGAGAGAAGTTAAAAGCAAGAAAGAAGAGATTTAAACACCTCCAAGAGACAGAGATCTGTTTTGCCTCGCTTGGCTTCTTGCTCGAGTAAAATTAAACATTTTTCGATTCACTTCAGCTCCCGGAAACAACAAATAGAGATGTAAGCTGATGATCAGCAACTCCCTAATTCACCTGCAAAGAAAAAAAGAGAACAAAAACTTGAATTAAAATATTTTTGAGATTAAAGAAATAAAACCCCAGATTGGGAGAATCTTGTCGGAGCAATGTCGGTCCCATGAAAAATGACAATTCAAAAGGAAAAAACAAACATCAAATAAGACCAACCCAAAACTAAAAATCTCGACGATTTTGATGAGAAGAAGAGAAGCAAAAAGGGAAGAAAGAAGGAAGGAAGGAAATGGGCTCTGATGCAAAATAAAACAGAGCCGAAAGAAAAACGCCAAAAAACCAATAAAAGCAAAGGAAACGCACCTTGGAGAAGAAAACAAAAACGGGCATTAATGGCAGCTCACGTGTGTCCACAGAAACAGGTTTTTCTCTGCAGAACCAACCAGATTTTGAGGAAAGGCTCGAACTTTTCTTCTGGGTTCTTCTGAGAAAAGATTCAATTTTTTTCCTCTCTTTAAAGAGAGAGAGAGAGAGGAAACGTACGATGAGGAAAGAGAGAAGAAGTAGGCGCGTTACCGGTGATGGGCGATACAGAGAGAGTAGGCGGAAATTCCTCGGGATTTAAGATGCTACAATTAAAATTAAAGTGTTTTTTGTGACGAATTTTCTAACTAATCAATAAGATAAATATGTATATATTTGACTTTTTGTCAGCTTTTTTCTCTTTATACTCTTTTCATACTTACATGACATGTGGCAAGAATGATGGTGCAGACCTCATAATTATGTATTATTATTATTATTATTATTATTATTATTATTATTATTATTATTATTATTATTATTATTATTATTATTATTATTATTATTATTATTATTATTATTATTATTATTATTACTATTATTATTATTATTATTATTATTATTATTATTATTATTATTATTATTATTATTATTATTATTATTATTATTATTATCACGATTAACAAAATACAATTTTAATTTACTAATTCTCATTTCGATCAACATTGAAAGAAAAGAACACTATGAAATATGTGATGAGGTACATTTTCAATTCCAATTTCTTTGTTTGTATGTTTTTAAGTTTCTTTTTCACTTATGAAATATGAACTGATGATTAAAAATAATTAATACAGAGTTTTCCTATTAGATTTTATAAACTTTTCGGTTTTCTGAATTACAATATTAATTTTTTGGACTTTTTAGTTAGTTTCTATGAGTTTTTCTATCAAATTTTCTACACCCCTAAGCAATCTTTGAATTAGATTTCACCTCATATACTCTAAGTTGAAGTCCTCCCATCAGTTACTCCTATTATACCTTCTAACATCAAGCTTCCCATCAAGTATTTGCACTATATTAAGAGACTGCAGTCACAACATCTAGGACAAAAGTCTGAAATGTGTTTGAAGAAAAAAAAATTATTTTTTCACACTCTTAACAAATCTAACGTATTCTCTATTTATTAGATACTCTAAAAATAGATGGTTAAAATAAAAAAATATCTCTATTTAATTGAACCGAACATATACTTTCTTTTTCTTTTTCTTTTTACGTTCTCTTTTTCAATGATGACTTTCCAATTACGACAACCTTGTTTCGGATTGAAGATTTTAATTCTCACTCAGCACCACATTGAAACAATTGTCGATGAATAAAAAAAATATAATTTCAAATTTAAGTAAGTTATGGTTTGTATTATTGTTTTGTAGGTTAAATTTATTTGAATATAATGCTGTAACACAATATTGATATTGGGTTTGTTAACTGGAGTTAGCAATTAATTTCATATAGGTGTTGAAATTAAATAATTAAGCATTTGAAAACTACAGATCCAATGAGGAATTATATTGATAATTAGTCAAATACTGGTTTGGTCAAAAGAAATCATTTATGGTTAGTGTTTTGTAATAAAAAATAAGAAGATCGTTAAAATAGTAAAACTTAGTATAATTTTGTGAAACTATAGTCGTACAACTTGTAGAACTAAGTAAAATTATAATCATACAAATAGTATAATATGGTATAAGTTAAACCGTAAAATTGTATAACTTTGTTGAATATTATTGGTAAAACTATAAAATTTGGTAAAATTTATTGGTAAACTTAATTGTTATCATTGTAATTTTTACAAGTTGTACTCCAATGGTTTGTTTAACTACAAACATACACTCTGATTATGAAGGAAACTATTCAACGATCGGAGATGATTATGAATGTACTCCAAATGATGGTTAATTGTATGTTATATCGTTTAAGACATTATCAATAGAAGAGATCATTTATTCGATGTTAGAGGATATGATATGCAGAAAGATGGCCATAGTTCTATGTAAGAAGATATTGAATTTGAGTTACATTTCACTGGTAGTGAAACCTAAGAGGCAGTTATTATCTCGGATAATGAAGATGTGTTTGTTTATCTAATATCACTAT
This sequence comes from Sinapis alba, assembly GCA_012274485.2. Taxonomy (NCBI): domain Eukaryota; kingdom Viridiplantae; phylum Streptophyta; class Magnoliopsida; order Brassicales; family Brassicaceae; genus Sinapis; species Sinapis alba. The sequence continues at coordinate 30,320 of MU106764.1, read as the reverse complement.
ATAAAGATCTAAGAAAAAGTATTTTGCATGTAAAGGGTATCACATAACTGAAAATAGTTCCAATGACCAAGCAACTTTCAAGAACATAAAATGCAAGTTCATATGACGGGAATTATAGTGAGCTTTCAGTGGGTTACACAAAGTTGAAGCTAATCTTGGTGCAATCAGTTTATTTACTACTGTCAGAGAATAAGAACAACATTTTGAGGTGATTAAGCTAGTGGAAAAGGTTGTAACAAGAGATGGAAACATGTGTGTATTAGTTTGGAGAACATGAAGAACGTGGATAGCCTTGTCGGTAGTCGTGATATTTGTAAATATATTGAGCTTTCACATTTTGTAGAAGAAATTCAAACGCGTAGTGAAATTGAAAGATGGTATGGGTATAAACATCGGTCATGGATTTCCAAGTAAAGAAGATATAAAAGATTTAGTTAATAAAACATCACAAACGACCTGCTCTGGGATTGTTGTTTTGAACTCTGATAAGGTTTGATATGTGGTGAAATGTCAAGGTATGCAAGAAGATTGTAAATTGTATTAATAGCTACAAAGGTTAGTAAGTCTGATTTGTTCTCGATAGAATATACATAAAGATGTGTACATGCTCTCAGACAACTTTAGGTTCAATAGGAAAAATAAAAGACACATCATAATTAGTTGCATATATTATTCATGATAATTATCCTGAAAAAATCGAAACCCCAGATTCTAAACTCTCATCGGTCTGGTTCAAAGAAAATTTGATGTAGAAATGTCTTACTCTACAAATTTGAGAGGAAAACACAAAGCAGTTCATGATATACATGGTAGTCCTGAGGAAAATTACAAGAAAGTGTATTCTTATTTGTATATGTTAGAGAAGTTGAACTCCGGTATAAAAACAAGTTTGTTATTAGATAAATAAAAAAAGTACTTACTTTTTTTTTGGAAGTTTCCATTTAAAAGTTTCAGTACATGATAAAAATCATCACTGTAAATGCAAGTTTTCTGAAGATTGTGGAAGGTGAAGCTCCAATCGTTGCCATATCTAAGAATCTGAACCATCACCACTATCCATTAGCTTTTGATGTTGTTGATGACGAAAAATAAATGTTGGACATGTTTTCCACAATAATGAAAATTGTTATATCAAATATTAGTGAATTGTGTTTGTTTAAGATATAAATAAAAGTCTCATCATGACAATAGCTGAAATGTAACCAATGTCTCAACATGGATATTATATCTCTCATATGTCCCATAATGTGAAACTAAGACAAAGACGTGGTTGCAAGACAATTCAAAAAAATTACAACGGTTTATGCAGAAGCTGAGTTTGAACAAAGATATGCAGATTTTAGCTAGAGATATCCAGCTTATGTAAGTATCTAGATAAAAATATTGAAGTTCCAAAATGAGCAAAATATATTTTTTTGGTGCAAGGTATAACATAGACACCTCTAACGGTGGAGTCTCGGAAGGAGGTTTTTAATAAGGCACAAATGTACTTTTTAGTACCTATTATTGATTCATTTATTGAAAAAAATGGTCGAGTGGTTCAACATACACAAGAAAGATGTTGTTGCTGCACCGAGTGATACATAATTGGTTTTCTTATGGAGAATGAATTGCATAGTAGATGTGTGGAGGGTGAGAAATTATCGGTAACTGGGTTGGATTCTTTTGAGTTTGAATATGATGTCATTGAAATTGATGGTAAAACTTATTTGGTTGACTTAAGTCATAAAACGTGCAGTTGTAGGTATTTTGATATAGATAGATACACATGTATACATGCAATAGACGCATCGTATAAGTGCTTCAAGCATGATGATAGAACATATGAAATATGTGATTTGTATGCTTTTTGTTCACCAAATTACTTGGTTGAGGTATGGACTTTGGCGTATACGAGCATTATATATCTAATTCTACATATGTCAGAACATATTATTTCAGAAGCAATAAAAATTTGTATGTCTTACTTATACAATAGACGAAATGGCAGTGAACAATTAAAGAAATAAAAAGTTTCTTTCGGTAGGAAAACGTCGGAATTAGAATAAGTTAGTGTCGAATAGGAACTTGCAATCATGTTTTAATTGCTCGCAAAGAATACAAAAAGTAGAAGACTTACAAGAAATATAAGGAACACAAGACTCACAAAAAACACAAGGAACATATGACTCACAAGGAACACCATGAACACAAAGAACACAATGTTAATGTTTGTTTTTCATGTAAGCAAAAATTTGTAAGACTTAGTGAAACTTATGTTTTATGATAGTATAATTGCATGATTTTTTTTTTATTAATACAATAGAAAACTTAGCCGAACTTAGTAAAACTGATTTGTGATTTAAATTCAAAACAATAATTATATTTTGTTTGTTTTATTATTTACAAGTATTATTCTAAACATATTTGTGATTCATAATTCAAAACAATAGTTATATTTAAAATTGTAGTACTTTTTGTTTATTTACAATTATTATTTTATATTTTATGGCTTTTTTTTAATATTGGCCTGATGATAATGCAAAACTTATATATTTCACGAAATTATTACATGGTTACATGGGAAATGTTTCAAGAAAACTGAATATAAGTAGTATAACCATAACATAAGTTTCTTGAGTCCGATTAAACTAAGAAAAATGAAAATAATAGAAAAGTGAAACTTTGAAACTATTTATAAAATTGCAACTTTTTGTGAAACTTCGACCCTTTCAAATTGTTTTTGCGGAAATGAAAATGGATTTAGCACTAAAACAAACAAAAAACAAACAAATTGTACAACATACACGATATGATATTCTCACTCTATCTTCCACAAGTTCTCTCTCAATTTCTAGAGTACTCTTTCCATTTATCTTTCTTTTCTCTCACTTTACAAACTCAAGATCTAACAAAGATCTAACAAACACCCTCGATTCATGGATCCGTAGGAAGTGAAAATGAAATATATGAAGGAACACTTTGACATGATTGGGTACATAGCCGATGCCCACTTTGGGATTCTAAGCCGTTATCCATGTGGGAGACGAATCATCGACGAGGTCTTCCCAAATCTAAAATATCAGGCAGATTTTAATACTTATCCTGGGAGAATATACTTCTCTTGAAAGTATTTTGAGGTATTTTAGATTTTCTTCACCTTCTGTAAAACTATGTGAAAAATATATCAGAGTTTTATGTTTTACGTGTATAACGTTGATCTTCACTTTTGTCAACCATGGGTTTTCGGTGTCGAGAAAGAGATTCATCACTTAATGAAATGTGTGACTGAGATGGCTGAAGAGATTGCAAAGCTTAAGGATTTTATGACCCGTCGTTCATGAGATTAAAACTTGTATGAGTTTATGTGTTTGTCAAGACTTCTCTATCATTAACTTGTTTTTGGATGATACATTAATGAATGGTGTTCCATAATTATATATAAATACCCTGATTCTCTCTCTATCTCCAATATGCGAAAACTTTCTTCAATAACCAACACTTTTTCCTATACTTTGTACTTTCTCTCTCTCATAAACAGTGTTACCATTTTTATATATGAGTAAGTGTTTTCTGCTATCCATCTTCAATATCTGAAAGCATGTTCTTATATTTTGTATTTTCCTTGTATTTATGTTCTTTGATTCTTTGATCCATCGACTGAACATGTTAAGATGTTGGGCTCCATCTATTTGAAGAGGAAGTGTCAAGTGGAAGAGAACTATGGAAGAACACCCGAGAAAAAATTCAAGATGGGAAAAAATATCATAGAAACACTACAAAGCTATATTTTACATGGTAAAGATCAAATGAAGGCAAAAGATGCAAAGGCATCAACTCAACTTGAAGTGAAGTCTATTTCTACAAAAATAGACTTACTAGAAGACTTGAAGGATAGAACTTTTGCTTTGAAGATTGAGAATGAGAAACTTCTAAATGAGCTTCTCTTTGCAGATCCTCAGTCAAAATTCCCCTATTAATTATGATAAATTAAGGGAGAAACATATGTCTTACTCTTGGTGTTTTTAATCAAAACTTTAAATTGTGTATTTTGTTTATTTTTTTATTATACATTATTTGGATTGGATCATGTTCTGGTTGTTAAATCGGTTTTAACATTTTTATTGCAGATAATATCAGATATACAACTTTAAACTGTTTTGTTTGAAAGTAATCAGAACTTCTATGATGTTAGTAAACATTTTTCTAAGTTATACGATGTTTGATGAATTATAAGTTCAATTATGTCTAAGTTCTATAATATTTGACAATTTAAAAGTAAAACTTTGTCTAAGTTTTACAAAGTTTGGCCAATCTAAAAATAAAACTTTGAAAAACTTTGACGATTTAACCAACCAGAAAACCAAATAATTATAAATTCTACGACGTTTGTCAATTTAAAAGTAAAATTTTAAATTTTTTTGACGAATTAGCCAACCACAAAAACTAAATTTTATGAATTTTAATAAGTTCTATAAACACAAACAATCAAATTTTAACAAAAAGACATTAAGCATAATATTTGCATACAAAAATAATGTATAATGTTAGTCTTTCTTTCAAATATAACTTTTCTACCGATTCCTCTTCTTCTAATTCTTCTCCTTCTCGTTTTTTCTTCATTGGCTCTTAACACAATAGAACTCTTAAATTTAAGCTTTTTGGAAGGACCACCTTCTTTTACTTCAGATTTCTTTTCCAGTGACAAAATTTGTCAAAGTTACATCATCATCCTTAACAATTTCCATCTCATCATCCTTAGTTTTGTCCTTCTCAATATCCTTCTCACTATCCTTCTCCCCAACTATTTCATCACTTTCTTTTTCACTTTATTCATCATCAACAATTTTTTCCTTATCAAGTTAGATCTCAGCATTATCAACAACTTGTTTCTTCACTGCTTGGGAAAATTCCACAACACTTTGTCCTACATTTTGACCAACAACACTCATTCTTAGCATCTTCATTTTTCTTTCCAGTGACTTAATCTTATCATTCAAAATTTTTATTTCACTGATGAAAAACTTTTATTTCCTTTAAACCTTCTCGAAACTCTCCCCCCAACTGAAATTCAATCCTATTTACATCCACAACTCCAACTCTCTCAACCGTGGGAGTATCACCCGAATATCATGAATAGCGTGAGCGGGAGGTTCTAGCTGAGTTATACTTGCGGTGTAGTCAATTTGAACATTGCTTCAAAACATATATTTTCTCTTTCTTTAGGTATATTCTTGGTTCAACGATTAACAATTGCATTATCCTTGTCAATCTAACGACTAGCATCCCCAACATTTTTTTTCAAAAGAGTTCTTTTAAAGGATGTTTCTTCTAATATATTCTCAAATCCTATATATACAAAACACAATTTAAATACTACTTTAGTTGTGCCAAGTTTCTCAATTATATATTTTTTATATTATTAATTCATAAAATATATAGATATTTCAACACTAAAACTAAAAATATAATTATTAATATAAAATAATATTATGTAAAATAGGAAATTATGTATACACAACTAAACAGTTTGTAACTCTTTTCTCTAATTAATGCATTTTATTTTATAAATTTGCTAATTTAGTAAAACTAAAATATTCATACATGAATTATAAATATTGCATTTTATTTTATAGTATGTATTTATTATATATTTATAAAAATCTACTGATTATAGTTAATATTATTAAAACTTACAACTAATATAAAAAAAATTAAAGCTATATTTGAGATATGGGATAAAACACTCTTAAAATGAAGATTTTTGTTAGAGATACTCTTACACATCTCTATATTTTTTTACAAATGGTAAATTTATATCAGTTTATTTTTTTATATAAAGTAAAAATAGTTATTTTTAGAAAAATGATTAATTTATGTTTCGAATAAAAAAATACTTAAATCTATAACTGGAGTATATTTCATTTTTAGTTAGCATATATTTTTAGAAAAATAGCAAAAAAATATTTCAGAAATAGTATTTTTCTTGTCATCAGATTTTTTTTTGTCAACTATTAGAAATAGTTTTATTAGACTGTAAATTTAGTTTTATTTATTTTAGGATGGAGTTTTTATTTTATGTTTTCGGTAATTTTAGACTCCTACCAAAGCCAGCATGACAAAATATCCATATGATTTTATCTAACATAGTTACATGATTGACGAAGTGTCTAAATCATTCAAATTATGTGAACAGATACTGTTTGTTTTCTGTGGAAAATTCTACTCTCTATTTAGAGTTGACATAACTTTTTTTTCTTTTGGGAGTTTGTTTTATTAGTTAAACAGTACTAGTAAATAAATGAAGTTATTTTCTGGGGAAGGCCTTTTTAAGAAAAGTCACGGTCAGCCAATAAGATGATAGCACTTGTAAGCGTTCATGTAACTGTGTGTGGAGACCAGTTTCATTGTGCTGACACGTCGGTAAGATTCTTAGTGCTTTTGTGACAAGACTTTGGCGTTATTCAAGAATAGAGACAATATTGACTTTAATTTTCTTAATCATCATCAATTCCAATTAACAAACATAAAAACTCCATCCATCTAAAAAACCTAACTATTTTTTTGTTTTATTTAAATAATTATAATTTCACGGGATGTACTTAGTAGGAGTAAGCACAAGGCGACTACTTATCTTTTTTTACGTATACTTATTGCTTATCTTGCTTTAAATGAATAATAGATTTTTGGACTTATACTTAATTTATTGAAAACGAGTATTTGTTATTTCGAATATTTGTCTAAATATATGATATTTACAAGTTACTTATCTTATTCGGTTACTTTATTTGAATATGTTTCCAAGTTTCTAAGAATTACTTCATAGATAATATTCTATTAGAGAAGATTATCAAAGTTTGTTTTGTTTATTCAACTTGGTAAAACACGAGAATTACTTTAAATAAAATATTTGCACATAATATAAAATTGAAGAAGAAACAAAATATATTTTTTGATATGCAAGTATTTTTACTTCTTACAACAAAGAAATATATATTTAGGAATTTGTTTTTTACGATTTAGTTATCATTTTGCCAATCGTAAACAAGTAATGAGTAATATCAAGGCAAATCGTTAATTTTTATGTAATATTTGTTACTTACTTTATATTTGCAAGTATCAAAACTCAATGACTTGATATTTGATTTGACAATAACAAATACGTAAAAAATAAAGCGAATACGAAACAAGTAACGAAAATAAGTCAAATAACGAGTATTGGTGCCTAGTGCACTAGGCTGTAGCTCTTTTAAAATAAAATTATGAAGTAAAAAACGTGTTACTCTCCAATTCCCTCTAAATTTTGTCAATTAGATGAAAAAGGTTTTATCTCCATTTTTGCTGGAATGTTTTCTCTTTCTGATTTACATAAATATGTTCTCCTCTTTATCAAAAAGAAAAAAACATTGAGTAACATAAAACTTATAAATACAATTAACTATATAAGTTTTCTAGTTTTCTATTTTTCTTTTCTCCAAATTAATTTATATTACTCTACTATTATTACTTTTAACAGTTTACTAATTAGAACTTCAATGTTCAAAATGAAAATTGACCCATACTTTGATTGTTTTGATTTTTCTTGTCTAACAATAAATTACGCTAACAAAACAAAAACTACAACAGCTCAGAAATTTGAACTACGAGCACTATGTGTCAACTTATTCACAAATCTGTGAAAAATAATATAGTTTCTAACATATGCGAATTCGTCATTTCGTCGATATATACAATAAACTGTTATAAAAGCATATATAATTCCAGAAATACTTTTATACACTGCATAATCCATATAAAAATTATGCATTTTATTTATATTTCTTTCTCTCATCAGTATTTTGTTTTTTCATATTTTTCGATAGAACTATCTGTTACGCAAAAAATGTATTATTTTGATTCTAATTGGTGACCATGAAAAAGAAATAAGAATAAAGAGAAAATAAACGAAGAAAAACAAAATAATAAAAATACTTGTTGTTTAAGTTCTTTTCCGGATTTAGTATTTTTGTATTAATTGTAATGTTTGGTTTTTATACCATTGTTGTATTCTGTTTGTAAATTACCCCATTATGGATTCTAGTTATGTTTCATTAAACTTTTTTTAGAGATGTTTTATATTGTTAACTTATGTATCAAATTATGTATTTTTTAAATGAATATTATAAGATGAAAAAAGGAAGAGAAATTCCCTTAGATAGCCTCTTTTAGTTTGTTTGTCACAAAAATAGCTTTTAAGGAAGAAAATGACCAAAATGTTTTTTTTAGAAGCTAAAAAATTTATTTATATGCATTTATACCCTTAGGGTTAACTAATTTGGACTTTAGGGTTTAGAGTTAAGGGGTGGGTTTGGGTTGGGGTTTCAAATTTCAAAAAAAAAAATTTTAAAAAGCAAAATTTCAAAAAAAAAAGAGTCTATTTTGGTCATTTTATTTTTTGAGGGCTATTTTTGTGACAAAAACTTAAAAATTGCTATTTAAGAGAATTGCCCAAAAAGAAAATCAATAAAAAGTATAAAAACATCAAAATTATGTTATACTCCATGAATAAAAACTGTACTGTTTGATGTCAGGTAGGGGTCTACATAGCATGGCACAGTCCCATGAAGTAGACGCCACGTACGTGTTTTTGTGCCTTTAAATGTCTTAAAAGCGCCTCGTACCCTGCGAACAGCCCTCCTTCACCTAATGCGTTGTCTCCTCCTCTCCATCCTTTCTTTTCTATTCTGTCGGTTATAACTTTCACTATCGCATAATCAATAGTACTATTATTTACATTTCAAATTACAATCTATCGGTCGTTACAATTATATTATTTACTTAGCTATTTATAGTCTATGATCATGCATGCATTTTTTGATAGAAGATAATAGTGTTTGCTGCTTAGTGGGTTTGTCTTTTGACGCCGATGCCTTTTGTATCTTAGTGGTGATTATTGATGTTTACCCACCTGCTCTAGCATGCTCAAATCACATTCAAATTGTCTGGTATCGCTTTATTAGTACCTCCTTTTGTCACAAATTTTTATTCATTTAAATCTTAAATATTCGACTGTCCATTCGTAGTAGTTATAATCAGCATTCATCAGTCCTACAAAAGAAATACTCCAAAAATCAAAAAGTTAATGTGTTTTGTTCTATATTATTACAATAAAGAAAAGTAGATGTGTTTGATACGAAGGCAATAGGTTTGAAAGCAATATAAATATAGGTGTTAAGTGTTTGACTTCATTATGTAATTAAGTTGCAATTGCGATTGACAACTATCGTGCACATTGACTTTCTATTACTTGCTGTCTCATTCTATATTATTAAAACCGAAATATATTTTGATATTATTTGAAAATATGTATAACAATATAAATGAAAATTGTTTGAAAACATAGATAATATTATTTTTTAAAATATTTTCTTCATTTATGTATTTAATAATTATATTTACAATAAATTAAGTATTTTTTGTATTTTTTTTACAAATTTTGTCATTGTATTTTAAATTAATTAATTATAATTTCAAAACTGATAGTATTATTGATAATTTAGGAATATTATTTATAATATAATATATATATTATATAAAACATTTTTTAAATATAGTATTATCTTATTTAGTTTAGTTAACTATAATTTTTTGATTTTTTTTTAAAACAAAATATCACAAAATTAATAATATTTCATAAAAAATTAATGCAAAAAATTAAAAATTTACCATATTGTTTTATTTTAAAATAGATTAACAAAGAAAAAACAGGTTAATATATGAATATTACAATTACATCAAATTGTATCAAATTATAAAAATTAATATAATATTATGTACAAATAAAAAAATTGTTATTAGACATCTATATTATAAAATAATATATTTTACTATATATATAAATTACAAAACATAAAAATATACATAATTTTTTTTATAAAATCATTAATTTATGAATTACATTGAATATAAGTTAAGTTCACACAAATCAAGTTAAGTTCTAGTTATCATTAATTAGTTCTTTCGGTGGCTTAAGATACGACACACTTTATAGTTTATACGCTTCACATTCCAACAAAAACACAATTAACCTTTTTAGATTTATGAATTTGTTAGCCATTTTTTGGTTGCTAAAATGAATTTGTTTTTCAAAACTACATTAGTTTAATGTATATCCGCATGTTTGAAGAATCAAAGCAGAGAAAGCTTGTTAAAGAGATCGTGGAAAAAAAAACAAATGAGTATAATGATTTGGAAGTCGTAGATTTAGCAAGTAATCGTATTTTAGATTTGAACGTGACTTTTCATGAGGCTGATCTTGGCCGCCATCCAAGAGAGAATACCTTCGTTTTATAAAAAGAATCATAACATAATTAATTTGTTACAACTATCAATTAGTTTAAAACAAGTACTTGTTCTTGTTCTTGTAAGTTATTTGATCTGTTTTTTTGTTATTTTTTCAAAATCAAGTAGTTACCTCTAAAATATTTATTAGGGCTTGCTAGTACTAAAATAAAAGACAATTTGATAAAAGAGTAAGTATATAAATTTTTACTATCTCTTTATTAATGAATTTTTTAAAATCAAATCTTACATTTTATCTGTTTTGAATTATAAATAATAAGATTTCTCGGTTTGTTATACGATTTGATAGTCGAATATTTGATTTTTCAAAACGAAAGCGAGGTAAGTAACGAGTATATGCCAAAAAAAAAAAAAAATAGCTAACTAGTTTTTAAAATTAAGTGGAGCAAGATTTTAAGACCGTAAAAGCTCACGTGTTTTAAAAATATTAAGAACGAATAACAAGTCCAAAAGAAGCTGAGTATTTATTTTGTTCAAGACTTGATATTTGAATTGTGTTTGCAAATTTTCAGTTTGAGATACTTGTTACTTAGCTTAGCTTGATCATCCGTAGGTATTTGATTTCACGAAATAAGTACGGGATAAATAGTGGATACGGGACGAATAACGATTTCAAAAGCCAAATATGGAATATTTATGTTTGGCCCTAACTTATATGTATTCTTAATAGATTATTATTTAGATCTCTTATTAGTGAGTAGGCTACGCGGTTTGAAAAACCTGCTTGAACTTACGACTCGTAAACAAAGTAGTTCATCATCATATTATGTAATAGTCCAACTTACGACTTTTCCAATTTATCATAAACGTTTTCTCTTTTAGATGTTAACAGATTGTCTCCTTAACTGGTCTTTTGCTTTTGACGTTAGATTCGCAATAAATCACAACATCACATCCTTTGCTCAAGTTTGATGTTAGATTCGCAATAAATCATAACAATTGAGTTCTCTTCAGTAACCGAACCCATGACTCAGTACTCGAAGTAGAGAGTATTAGGTTTTGGATTGAGTTGTCTCCCAACTAATTAATTATGTTTAAACTCTAATTGAAATATTTGTTAACACATTAATATACTTCTTAGTTCTCCTTCACCGTTTTCTTCTTCTATCTTTAAAGAAACCACAACAACACAATCTTTTTAATGTTGTTACAACAATTTCAATAACTTACAACGCCTCTGTTCTGTTCTTCAGAAACTCTTTACAAGAACTCAACAGATTCCCCAAAACCGAATCCGAAGACTCACTTCTCAAACCCACACGTCTGTTCACATCGTCCATTAACCTCAAAACTAAATCTTTCTCAAACCGGTACAAGACCTTAGACCATGCGTCCCTTGAAAATGCCCGTAGCTCAGTCTCCTCTATCTTGCCATTACAAACAGCAAGAGACGATATGGCCGTTGCATGATCGCCTTTCTCTAGCTTCCTGCAGAATCTCTCTTTGATTAGAGGCGAAGGCGGAATCCTATTACTCCGTCTCAGATGTTCCCATGTCGCTTCCATCACTTCTTCCTGATCACAAACACATCCAAAGAGAGAATTTTCAGACAAAGTGACAACATAAGACTTCCACTCAGATGTTTTAATTCATCTCATTCTTGTTTTTTACCTTTCCTGCTCTGCTAGCTTCAAGTACCATTTTGAGATGACGTTTGGCATTGAAATGGTATCCGTGACGCAACATCTCCCTATACGCATAACCAAAATCATTCCACTTTTTTTGTTCAGCGCAAGCTTCTAACATTGTGTTGAACGTGTACGTGTCTGGCAACACTCTTGATTCGAAATCTGAGCTGCTTTCTATATTATTTCCATCATCCAACAACATCTTCTGGAAAAGTTCTCTGCCATCTTCAAACAACCCGTCTTGTAGATAAGCTTTGAGCATTATGTTGCAAGTCACTAGGTTCGGGTTGCAGACCTCCTTCATCTGGTCGAAAATGTAAGCTGCATTCTTGACGTTTCCCGAGTCGAGGCATGCTTGTATAAGGCCAGTGTAAGTCACCACAAGAGGCTTATTTGCAACTCTACATATCTTCTTAATCTGACATCGGATTATAAATAATCAAGATCAGCCTTTTAGATCAGATTCTCGATAAGCATAAGGACAACTGGGTTTATAGAATTTACCATGTTAAGCCCTTCATTACACCTCCCCGCGCTACATAGACAGCGAGCAAGGTCGTAGTAAAGAGCAGCTGATCCAACAATACCACGGCTTTCCATATCCTCAACCGTCTGTATGGCCTCATCGGTTTTGCCTTCTTTCCACAGAGTATTAACAAGAACTGAACACAGGAACAGATGGTTGGTTACTCTTCAAAAGGGGATTTAAAAACTAATAACATAAAGAAAAAAAAGACAAAGAGTTCACAAAACACCTCTGTATGCTAGAGCATTAGGGATAGAGGATTTCTGCATCTTCCTGAAAAATTCATGAACTAAATTGTATTTCTCGCATGCAAGCATCACCTGATTAGACAGAAAATACAAATCCATTACTGAAATGTGTTGTTATGGAACATTAACTGTTACGAGAAGAATGACTATTTAACCTCCATGACGAGACCATAGGTGACAGGAGAAGGTTTTTGTCCTCTTTGCTTCAACTGCTGTAAGACCCAGAATGCTCCTTCCCACTGCTTCCGTTGAACACATGCGTTGAGCACCTGTGGTGAATTGATGTCCAACACTCACATTATCCGGGAATAAATGTAGGCTAAAGATATATCTTCATAAGAACGAGACAATCATAAATCACTGACCGCATTGTACACAACAACGTCAGGTTCAAGCCGGGGATCCCATTTTGCAAGTGTCGTTGGCTTGAACTTCTTTTTAGGTGGAGATCGCAATGTGTCAATCACATGAAAGAGTTCCTTTATATGACCAGCTTGTCCAAGTGTTACCGCAATTGAACGGTATGCTACCATATCCGGATATGATGATATTTGTAACTGGTGAAGAAAACACAAAGAAAAAACTCAAGATTATACCAGAATCAACAAGAACACACACATGACTGGTGGCATAAGGGTTTTTACCAGCATTGCATGGAATACATTGAGAGCTTCCACAGGCCTTCTTGACTTACCAAGCACATTTAGTGCAGTTGTGTATATGATCCTGGATCCAAAATAGTAAAATCTGTCAGTATTACCCTTGAAGAAGACTGTAGAATTCTACAACTGAATTCGAACAGCTCACTTTTAGAACAGTCAGTAAAATAGCACCTTAGCTTGTTTGCTTTGTAACGGTCTTGCCTTTGAAGCCACTCGATGACTTGAAGAACTCGTCTCCAGTTCCCAAGTTTCCCTAGAAAGTGGATCAGTCTCATTATAGTGTAATCCGTATATCTGATCTTTGCACTCCGTATCGCCTTGGAAAACAGCCACTCAGGCATATTGATGTCTGCACCATTCAACCTAGCGAAATAAACTTCCTTAAACATAAAATTCAGATAATAGTTTCATGAGAAATGAACTAATTTCACTCCATAATCTCATACACAACTAAATCAAAATCCAATATCTACCTCCTAGTTTCTTTCTTCCTAGAAAACCAAAGAACTTGAACCAAAACTAGATAATAACTTAAAACACATACACTTTTGCCAACTTCTCGATTCTGTCTTCCATTTCGAGCCGTGAAATTGCTGGCTTGTCCACTATGTCACTGGACTCATCGGAAAACCTAAAGGCAGGACTTTCCATGTCAAACAAGCTATCATCGTCACCATCATTAGCACCCACTTTCCTGGTTCTACTCAACTTGCTACTTCTTAAATCATGCCTCTCGTTGGCTAGTCTCTCAATTCGTCTTTCCTCAGCGAGAAGATCCAATCCATCTCCTTTGGAAGCTCTCGATGTACCATTGTCACGCTGATACCTCATCATCTCCTGCTTCGGACTCTGTCTCCTGAAACCCTCATCTTCCGGCACAATCACTGAAGGTTCATCACTCTTACTCCATTTGGATATTCTCTGTATCGGCCTATCTTCAACAGCATCAGCTCTGGAACCTCTCTCAATCACTCGAGATGCATCAGGGGAACGCTGGTAACTAACCAACTCCTGCTTCACGTACCTTCTCTTGAAGCTCTCATCTTCTGGCGCAGTCACTGAATAAGATTCACCATTCTTACTCCACTTGGCTGTTCTCTGAAACTGCTTCTCTCCAACAGCATCAGCTTTGGAACTTCTCGATGCATCAGGGAAACGCTGATGCTTAACCATCTCCTGCTTCACGTACCTTCTTCTCCTGAAGCTCTCATCTTCTGGGGAAGTCACTGAAGAAGTCTCACCACTCTTACTCCATTTCACATCTTTGCTTCCACTTTCTTCAACCCTCTTGAAACCTCTCTCACCACGTTCCTGCCTCCTGAAACCTTCATCTTTAGCCTTCACACCTTCAACATCTCTTCCCAACTCTACTCTTCTATCAGTAACCCCACTTTCACCTCCTCCACCATCACCCTCACCTTTCTTCTTCTCCTTCCGAGCTGTTTTAACTGATTCCATGATTTGCAGGTACTGATCGAAACTGGGTTTGAATTCACTGACCTCCTTCGTGTTCAAATTCAAACATAAGATTGCATTTTTCCTCGATTTCAGACGAACGAGTCGCCGGCCGTTAAACCAAGCCTGAAGAAACACAGGTTTCCGGCTAGAATTCGACCTCTCATCGAAGAACGAGGCGTTCACGAAGCAATTCGTCGATATCATCACCGCCATTTCACTGCAACTCCAAAGTTCGAATTTATCAGAATTGAACCCTATCGGTTATCCTCACCGTCCGACGTGGCTGGCTAAGTAAAACTACCTGACGTTTTCTTCTAATCAAATCTCACGCGGCGTTGTTTTTATTTTTTATGTAATGAGACGGGATGTTGTCTTTTGTGATGTCTGACGGGATCTTATGTAGCCCAACTATTATTGGGCCTATGATCTGTGATCTAACCCGGGTTTGTTGTTATCTTAACCGGATTAAACCTAAACCGGTCCGGATCATCTCTAAATCTTCAAGATCGTTTAGCTTTTACGGGCTTTTGGTCGGACTCTGAATGCCGGAAAAAAAAAATCTCCATGTCGAAGAGCTTGAATGTGCTTAAGTTCATATGCATGATGAATTGTGTATTGTTTGGTTTGATGATGAGTTAACCGGTTCATGGGGTAAGATCGACACCATAAAGAGAGATATTTTTAGTGTTGATTTAAGTTGGAACCAACGCATACATGGTGTTGATTACAGAATCCCATTATCTCTTTGCTAAAAAGAGGGCACTCAACGGGTAAAAATACTAAATACAATGATGTAAAGCGAGTGTAATGACTCGTGTTAATTAAAAGGTTAAAAAGTATAATACGTTGGACCTACTTCTTTTGATGCGGCTGATAATCATAGCTTTCATCTCATGTGCTTCTAGAACAGTAAAGCATATTTTCTTGTCTCGTGATAGTAAATTAGTAAGAAAAAATAAATAAATCTTGGTTTCTTTTGTTCATATGCTGTTATTTTGAGCCTGGACCGGTCTGGATAAATACGTTATAGTGTGATCGGTTATGTTGTTTTGGTTGAAAATGGTCAAAACAAGAGTCACGGATGCTATTAAGGAGAAGAAGAAAAGCGACTTATCAAAGAATCTTACCGTTGGACAATAGACAAAACGTCACCTAAAAGGCTAAAAGATAAAAGAACCAACAACTAAAGATTTTAAAAGTAGAAAAAGACTTCTTGTATATGGAACACTTTCACTTGTTGTCTCGTTTTTCTCCTACTTAATGTGTAAACGAAGTTATATTATAGAGAAATTCCCTTAGATAGCCTTTTTTAGTTTGTTTGTCACAAAAATAGCTTTTAAGAAAGAAAATGACCAAAATGTTTTTTTTAGAAGCTAAAAAATTTATTTATATGCATTTATACCCCTAGGGTTAACTAATTTGGACTTTAGGGTTTAGAGTAAAGGGGTGGGTTTGGGGTTAAGGTTTCAAATTTCAAAAAAAAAATAAAAAAAATCAAAATTTCAAAAAAAAAAGAAGTCTATTTTGGTCATTTTTTGAGGGCTATTTTTGTGACAAAAACTTAAAAAGGGCTATCTAAGAGAATTGCCCTATATTATATTTTGATACAAACTACTTAATCGAAAGATGAATATTGAATGAGTCAAAAAATGAAATAAAAGACAACAAAGGTGATCATTTTTATACTAATATAGTAAAGCAACAAAGATGCATTACGAAGGCATAAACACACTTGGAAACAAAAGGAAACTACAAGCGAGAACATGTTAAAAGCCCTTCCACCGATCTTTGCATTAATAAAGCATTCAGACACCGAGAAACCTTTTCCTTCTTTCTTCAGACAAAAGTACTACTCTGAGACCATTGTACTCTATAAACCCTCTCTCTTCCTCCTTCTCTGCTTCTGAGATACTCTACTCCACTCCCATGGAGCTTTGATGGGTATCTGCAATTTCCATTCTTTTACCCTTTTCTTCTGAGATTTCTTCTGTTCAAGAATCATGGAGGAGTCTTCTTCTATTGTGCGTTGTTCTGTGTTTGTGCTCTGTTTGGTTTCGTCGTCTGTGTTGTGTTTGGATGATTCCGACCAAAACGCCACTCTTTCTACTTCTGCTGTTTACATTGTTACTCTCAAGGACCCTCCTCCATCTGTTCATTCCTCCTCCGGCAGAGAAACGGGAATCTCCAAGCACAGCCTTACATCTACTTCATCTCAAACTTACAGAACATGGTATGTACAAAAAAAATTACAAAAATTACCTCCTTTTTGTTTTAATTCATGTTGCCACAAATGTTGCAAAATCGTCAATTTTGGGTCCCAGATTACTTGTCGCTTGTGTTCTTTGGTCTTTTCCTGAAAGTCCAAGCTGAAACCTTTATGTTTTTAAAAGAAGCTACCTTTGAGAGTCAAGCTGATGCCTTTATGCTCGTATTACAATCTTAAATCTCTT